>PVJH01004462.1:0-125081 GCA_004026705.1 Nesogale talazaci
ACCAAACCCAGGGAGGTACATGCTGGGTACAACACAGAAATGGGAGAAGGATGAGGGAGTGGAGGGGATAAGGAGATAAAAGGGAGTTCAAAAGTGAAAGGATAACAGAGGGAACAGGGCACTAACCCACCCAGAGGGGGAGTACTGGTCTTGTCTCTACAGAAACCGGAGTGGGTGAGCAGTTCCTACCATGAAGCACCCAACCATGAGGACAGCGTGGACACATGGAAGGATGCAAGAAAAGAGAAAGCTACAGAGCCGGATGCAACCAGAGTCAGAAGGACTCCATCCCTAAAAGTGGGCATGGCAGAGAACAGGTTGGGGGAGGGGCCAGCATTCCACACCCACAGGGACAAAGACAAGAAGGGAGGAAGAAGAAGAGAGCTTGTCTAATCTCCATGCCGACACATGATGCTCAGAGAAATACATCCCTCTGGAGACCCAATGCGCCACAGAAAGGACTGGGCAAACAAGGATTCCTGGGGCCACGAGAGAGGGGAGGAGAAGGGGGTGTGGACAAACACATGGACGGGGGAGGGAGAGCGACAAGTGGTCTGGAATCAATGGAAAGAAGGGCTTAGGAGGCCTGGTCGGGATTAAGCAAGGACAATGATTCTGTGAGGAAACACCGAAACGCCAATGAAGGTGGAACATGATGGTGGGACAGGAGGGAGATGGAAGGAAATAGAGGAAAGAGCTAGAAGGCAAAGGGCACTTGCAGAGGTCTAAACATAGGTATGTCCATACATAAATACAACTATTATAAGGTGGGAATAAATTTAAGAACATATCTATAGGCCAATACTATGGTAGCAAGAGGACCTTGGGTCCTCTCCCTGGTGCTCCCTCAATGCAAGAACACTTTGTTCTATGAATCTTGTATTCCTCGAGGCTCACTGGCCCAATACGGTCTCTGAAGTAAAATGGGAGCACAAACAATATGGTGAAGAAAGCTGATGGTGCCGAGCCATCAAAGGATATATCTGGGGTCTTAAAAGCCTGAAGATAAACAATAGACCATTTACTTGAGAAGAGACCACACCCATACAAGAAGAAGCACAACAGCCAGCATGGCCACATGGTGGAGAAAGGTCTAGGCAATAGACATCAAACGGGTGGGGGGGGAGACGGACATATCACTGTGTGCACACATCCCCAAGGTGCCCACTGAGGACATGTGGGAACATGAGCAAGAGTGGTGAAGAAAGCAGATGGTGCCCAGCTATCAAAAGTATAGCATCTGGAGTCTTAAAGGCTTGAGTATAAACAAGCAATCTTCCAGCTCAGGAGCAACAAAATCCACCATAAAAAAAACTCACTTGCCTGTGTGATCATGAGATGCTAAAACAATCAGGTATCAGACATCAAAGACAAATGGATACAGAGGCAAACAGAGTAGAAGAAACGATGGTGTCCAGCTACCAAATGATTGAATGTCTGGAGTCTCAAAGACTTGAAGATAATCGCGTCGCCATTCAGCACAGAAACAGCAAAGCCCACATGGAAGAAGCACACCAGCATATGTGATCAAGAGGGGCCGAAGGGAGCAGGTATTAAGCATCAAAGAACAAGAATCACATCATTACGAATGAGGGGAAAAGGAGGGTGGGGACCTAAGACCCACTGGTGGGGGAGTCACGGGGAGGAGACAGGCCAGTCAAGGGGCAGCCGGGCAGTGATGATGCATACAAGTTTCCTCTAGTTCCTGAAGCCTTCCTCCCCCCCCCCTCCCGGCAACCATCATGGTCCCAACTCTACCTTACAAATCCAGATGGACTACAGAAGGTACACTGGTGGAGAGGGGAGCTGGAGATATGGGGAGACCAGAATGGATGAGCCCCTTCGGGCCAGTGGTTAGATTGGGGCTGCTGGAAGGGTAGAGAGAGGGTGGGGTGGAGAGACAGAACCAACTGCAAGGATGCAAGGATATACAAATTGGCTCCTATTTGAAGGAAGGGCATCAAAGGAGTGGGTTGGGGGAGAGGTTGGGCAGAGTGAGATATTACAGAACAATAACAATTTATAAAGTATTGAGGGATGGTGGAAAGGAGAGAGCAGGGGAAGAGGGGCAGGGATGGAAAAGCCGAATCTAGGGGCTCAAGGGAAAAGGCAGATGATTGGAGAACAGTAATAGCAGCATACATGTGAAGGTGTCTGGCACAGTATGTTTATTTATGTATTGTGAAAAGCAATTTATGAGCCCTCAATAAAATGATTTAATTAAAAAAACAAAATATTAAAGATGCAAAGACTACAAGAGGGATTTTGTGAAAGACTAGGGATTTGAACTTTATCCTAAATATAATAGAAAAAGATGAGTTGCTGTTTGTTTTTTAATATTCTCAAAACCTTCAGAATTGATCATGGCTTGAAAGAACATAATTCAGTCTTCAGATACTAATAGGGAGAAAGGAATAATACAATTTATAGGCAGTTCCCAGATTATGTATAGTTCCATTTTATGTCTATCTTCAAATTGGATTTGAACATAAATCAGAAGTTAGTCCGAGTTCCTATCTGGTGTCTTAATATAGAATGTCATGTAATTCTCTATGCACAAAAAACTAAATACTTCCAATATACTAAAAACACTTTTGACATGATAATAGAGTAATAATAATGTTTTAATCTAGGAGAAAAAGTAGCACCTACTTGCTATTTCTGAGACATTGTATATTGCCCATTGTTAGGACGGGAGGATGCGGGGTCCCCATATGGGAGGACAGACCCTGCCTGGTCTTGTGCCCTTCTTGGCAATGCCTGTGATCTCTTTCTTCTTCTGCCTGGACTCTCTCTCATCCTCAGTCCAGGGGTTTGGTGGGGCAGCCAGGTTAGGGCTTTCGACAACTGTCTGCAGACAGACCTGAAGCAGCGCCTGGTCTGACAGTGGGGAGCAAAGCTTGTCCACATGTGCAACCTCTACCCAGCCTGAGGCATGCTGGCATAACTCATCACAATCCATCCATCCATCCATGGTGTCAAGCACATTTGTACATTTGTTGCCCTCATCATTCTCAAAACATTTGCTTTCTACTTGAGCCCTTGGTATCAGCTTTTTCCCCTTCCTTCTTGGATGCCCCTCCCTCATAACCTTTGATAATTTATGAATTATCATGTTGTCATGCCTTAAACTCTCCAATGTCTCCCTTCACCCACTTTTCTGTTGTTCATCCCCTGGCGGGGGGGAGGTTATGGATAGATCCTTTTGATCAGTTCCCCCTTTCTACCTCACCTTCCCTCCACCTTCCCGGTACTGCCACTCACACCACCAGTTCTGAGGGGATCATCTGTCCTGGATTTCCTGTGTTTCCAGTTCCTATTGGTACCAGTGTACACCCTCTGGTCTAACTGGATTTATAAGGTAGAATTGGATCATGATAGTGGGGGAAGCATTTAAGAATTAGAGGAAAGTTGTGTTTCATCGTTGCTATACTTGCACCCTGACTGGCTCATCGCCTTCCTGAGAGCCTTCGGGAAGGGAAGTCCAGTTGCCTACAGAAAGCTTTGCATCCCCACTCCACACTCTCCCTCATTCACAATATTATTTTTGTTCTTTGATGCCTGATACCTGATCCCATCGACACTATGTGATCACACACAGTCTGAGACATCCTAGACACAAAGGAAGCCCATTCGCTGCCATAGCCTCCCAGGCTCCTCAACATGGAACCATAAGGTAATGGGCCAAGAGGGTGAGGGGAGTGGGTGAGGGGAGTAGAGAGCAAGAGAAGCCACCTAGCACCTGCCCTTGCAAGGTCTTTGGCTTTGCACTCAGGGAAATGGTACTAAAGTTGGTTTATAACTATGAATTATAAGTGAAGCCAGAAATTCATAGTCCCAATACTGGCTGTATTTGAGTAATATTGAATAGCAGAATTAATAGAACTTGGCAACTTCAAGAAAGGAGAGTGATGCATAAGAAAAGATAAAGCCAAATTTTCTAATTCAGGCAAGAGTAGTACTTACTCCCCAAAACTAGGATACAGGTAAGGTAGTATATGTGTGTATACACATATGAATACATATAGAAACACACTCCTATACATTATACACAAGAAACTCTAGAGGTATAGTGGTGCACTTGCCAGTTAATTGAAAGGTCAGTAGTTTGAATCACCCATGGCTGTGCAGGAGAGAGTTTCTTGTCATATATCAGATTATCAAAACCTGTAGGTCAGTTATACTCTGTCCTATCAAGTCAGTACAAGTAAAAATGGCACACTAACAACACTACACACACACACACATATGCAAGGGCTCCAAACATTTTGAAGAAAAATGGAATTAAAGTATGATGCATTTTTCCCACAACCTTGTGAAGACCCCTTCGGAATATTTATATGGGTATGATCTGCATATACATTTAACACTCATCCATAAAAGTAAGTGATGCAGCTTTGGTATTACAAAAGAAAACCCAAAGAGATGGTATGAATGAAAACAGGATTCTGAGGGGAAGCTGAAGGGACTGTAATATTTATTAGGTAAAAGTCTAATTTTAAAAGATACTACAGGGAACAGAAAAAGAGAAAGAGAAAGCCAACAATCACAATAAAAATAAAAGGGAACATAAGAAGTTGTGAGTGGTCAAAGTATCATTAAGGAAGTAAGAGAGTTAAGAATGAAGCAAAAAATTATTTTCCTATTTATTAGATCTTTAAAAACAAAAGTTATTCTCTCTAGAGAAGCTAGAGCAAAGAAGAAGAATGGGGGCAGAGAAGAGAATATACAAAGAAGGTATGAAGATCCCTTAACGTGAAAGGTGTACTCGTCTTTGTTTGGCAGTTTTTCAATATTTTCATTTTGAAACAATTTTAGATTTACTGAAGCATTCCAACATTAGAACAATGTCCTTCAGTAAGCCCTTTACCCAGATAACCATATTGTTAAAAATCTTACTTATCCATGGTAAAATTACCAAAAGTATAGAGGTACATAGGTATGATATTATTAAATAACCTACAGAGTTTACTTGGATTATAAAAATTTATCTCCTAATATCTTTTTCTATACCATCATCTAGACCAATTTCCCACCAGAGTCTTTCCTAACCTTTCATGACCTTAATACTTCTGCAGTTATATTGTTATATCAGATATATTATAGACTGCCCTTCAGTTTGGGTTCATCCAATGCTTCCTCATCATTAGGTTGAGTTTATGTATTTTTGACAAGTGTGCCATATGTGGGCATGTGCCTATCTCAGTTTATCTCATTAAGCGGTACATGATGCTGAATTATGACTACTGTTGATATTAACCTTGAACTCTTGGTTAAGGTAGGATCTCTGGCTTCTCTACATACAGTTACAATTCTCTTGTTTATTCTATAGTTAAATACATGTCTAATAACCAATGAGTAATGAGTAATAAATATGTTGGTCAGATACATCAATCTTTTAAAAGTCTTTTATATATATGTATGTATGTATATACATATGAAAACAAGCATCACATGGCAAATAGTCTTCCAAATAGTTGTTGTTGTGGTTGTGTACTTTCAAGTGATACTGTCTCACAGCAGCCCAGTATAAGACAGCAACACTGCCTTAACTGGGTCCCAAAGTTGGACTTTGTAGAGGAGCCAATTACTAGGTCTTGTCTCCCACAGAAAATTTGAGCTGCCATTCTTCTGGTTAGCAGGCGGGTACTTAAAACTGTGTACTACCAGGGCTCCTTTACAAATAGCAGCACTAAATAAGTGTTTGCAGAACAAATAAATAGGTAGCCAAATTAACATCTATGAGGTTTTACTATTTTTTGAATGATAAACTCCCAACTTAAGTTTTTAGGATTACTCAGTGCATGTTTAAATAGGAATGTTTTATTATAGGATATGAAATCACATTCTGAGTACAGCAGGAAGTTATTTTTACTGAAAACAAAGCAGTACTCTAGACATGGTCCTATGTGGTTGCATATACCAAGATTACTAAGTTATCAATCTTTGGTGTGAAACCTTGTCAAATTCTTTTGGAAAATATCTGAATCTTTCCTTTTTGTGGCTTATGATGCATGGCAGTATCACTTCAAAAACTTACAAAGGATTATTTGGGCACAACCCTCCCTGTTCAAAACCACACTGTGAATCTTTTATCGAATTATCAAATCTCGTGTGTTCTGTCACCACAGTAATAGAGTTGTCCAAAATGCATTAGAGATGTTTAAAATATCTTTTGATTCAATATCCTTGTAAGAGAAGAAACAGACTTAAGGGCTTTCTACTATGCATAAAAGTATGTTCTCTATATAATGGAAATTTTACACTTAGCAACCTGTTGACAACATGGAATAGCGACAGTCATCCTATCTGTTATGTAGTAGGTACTTTCTGGTATGAGCTCTAGAGGTACGGTAGGTTACACATTGGCTGGCAAACCATGAGACTGGCAGTTCGAAACCACCAGACACCCCATGGGGAAGAGATGGGGCTTTCTACTCTATCCAGTACAGAGTTACAGTGCCAGAAACCAGGGACAGTGCTACTTTGTTCTACAAGCTTGTTGTAAGTCACAATCAACTCAATGGCAGTGAGTCTATTTGGCGGTTAATTCTAAGGAGTCTTGATGGCACAGGAATTTAAGCAGGGAGATGCAGAGAAGGTCACAGGGAAGTACAATTGCTTGGTGTGGCTCTTCCATCCAGGCCAAGGCCACAGGACAGAGAGGTGAATTCCCTGGTGCATGAAACAAATAGAGCTGAATACCTGCAGATAGGAGGCTGGTTTGCCTCTGGGTATATGTCAGCTCTAGTGGAGCTTTGTAACCCTTCCAGAGTAAGGTAGGACCAAGAGGCTAAGGATCAGAAAGACAGGCCTGCCTACATAGCTGAAAAGTGGTTCTATAGACAAAAAAAAAAAACAACAACCAAGCCTGTATTATTAATATTTTATAACCTGTTAGTTTCTTTCATAAAGCCCCCTCATCTTGGGTACTGCCTGTGGACTTGAGATGGCCATTTTAAGAAATTATTGAAGCCAATAGAGTAGAGTGGCATAGGAGGGGTGGTGGGTATCAGAATAAGGTAAAGGAAGTTGGAGAGTGAAAGCATGGCTGACCTCTGTCTGTCTCATAACAATCATCCTTGGGCAGATGTTGGATTCTCCAATCCAATTCCATAGATCAGACATGGCCCTAAACACTATTTCTTCATAGGTTATAACGTTCTGAAATCTCATGTGCTTCAAGTAGTTCTTGATGTAAAACAAATGTCCAATAAACCACTGTTACAGTACAATAAAACATACTCTCAGTAATATAGGCACAGAGAAAGGGGTACAGACTTGCAGAGTGGAGATAATTGGGGAAGGCTAAAAGAGGTGAAGGCAGATATTTAAAAGGGGTGACAAATTATAATAACACAGGGTAAATGCTAGAATTTGAGTATGGACCAAGCCAGTAAGGGAACAGAGAGAACAGATGGTTGGAAAAGGCTTGGTGCAGGGACTGACATATAGACAAGCTACAGAAGAATGAGAAGGAGGATACTACAGTCTGTAATAAGGTCCTGCAGGTGCAAAGACTCAATTTATACCAAGGTAAGTTTGAAAGACTGTTCTATGCAACTGGACTTAGTATTGGAGAAAATGGTAAGAGATGCGACTGAAAACAGAGCAAGATTTGAAGCCAGTAGAGAGACCCAGTATCTTACATAATGTGATCTCCTGAGAACGTGACAGAACCAAGATAAAACCCAGGTTTACTGGATTCCAGAGTCAATGTTCTGAATAATATGCTGGGTGTGTCCTTTAACAAACCATCTAAAATATTGTTTTCACTTAAAACATCCCCAGTTAAACTGGGATATACAGTGTACAATGCATGGAGACATTTTAAAAAATGCAGAAGGCTTCAAATTATGGGAGCTTGTGTTTTCCTCTGGCATTACAGACAAGTTGTTGGAAGGAAAAGATTTTGAGAAAGACACATATACAACTATATTTCCTTGACAAAAAGAAGAAAGGAGTTTTAGAGGAACAAGAGAAGATATTTTTGCACTTTGATTCTGCTCTATCATTATCCTACCCAATAAAATGAGGCCCTAGATAGGAAGAATTTTAAAAAAGATATATCTACTGTAACATATTTAAAATCTACTACTTTAAACATTCCTCAATAACAAAATATATTACCAGATAAAAGACCTATATTCATAGAGACCCTGTACATTATTACTAGCTCTAGGCTAGGCTCATAGACTACCATACTAAATGCAGTCACAGCTCTTAACTATGAAAAGTATGCAGTAAAATGAGCAGAAAAGTAAAAACAAGTATGTTTGTTCCAAGAGCCTTAGGATTTACATACACAAGAAAATAATTTCTTTTATCTTGTTACCCTAGTATGAAACAAAGGCAAGAGACATAAAAAATACTAACTTCAGTCTTTGTAAAACTCCTAGCTACAGAGAGATGGTGATGTCCAAGAGCTGTGGATTTAAGGAGCTATTTCTGGGATGCCTTCCAAATACACTATCTCAAGAGGAATTCATCCAAATGGACCCTACTATCATCAGTCTAAGCTATGTTTATGTCAAGGCATCATGGAATGTGGGAGCCAAAAGGTTTCTCAAATTCAGGAATCTTTTAGGTTAATTCACATTGCGGATGCAGAAACTGAGGCCCAGATATTAAGAAGTTAATTCTCAGAGAAAACAACTTCATAAGAACTAATCCAGAAATACACTGTTCTTGTATAGCACTTAAATACGTATATATTAATAGCTTCTATAATTAATAATCTAAACAGCAATGATAAAGCCAACTACCAGAATACTGATCTTTTACTAGGTGGTCGATCAGCACCTGTGTGCCTTTCCTTTCTCCACAGAGAAAACTGCCTCTCTTTTGGATTATTCTACATCTTCATTTACAGTTTTGTCACATAAATGTGTCCCTAATATATCTCTGACCTTTTCTTGTTTCTAAACACCACTGACAAAATGGTGTAAGGGTCATGTTGAACCTCCTCTGGCTTTGCAAGGGTGAAGGAGAATCTGACTCCACGTCTGTCCAAATATGATTCCTACGCAACAAAGGTCAGGCATGCTCCCACTCGCCAACCTCCTTGACTCTATGTGACATCAATTGTCCCTCCCATAGCACTCTGTTGCTCTGGTGGGTGCTAGAAATGGCTGCAAGGCCCATACAGATGTCACAGGCAATACATGATTATGGGAGCTTATAAGGGAAGTTTACAGGTTAACACAAATCACTATGGTAAAACATTAAGGATCATGCAGTGCTTCTTCAGGGTCATGGTAGCCAGCACCTTGCTCTGATCCTCAGCCTCCTTTGCCAACATTCCTATTTTCCAAGTAAGTTATACAAATTACATTCCCACAAACAATGAAAACTTTTTCTTTTGCTCCATCCCTTGATCAACATGTGATATTTCATTATTTTTTTAGCAAGCATGTATGTATGAGTTGCTACTTCATTGTCATTTTTACTTGATGTCCTCTACTTATTGAATGAATACATTATATGCCTTTCCTAAGTGGCTCTGGTGGCACGCTGAGCTTAACCACACTGGCTAATCTGAAGCTGATGACTGAGCCCCTGAGCAGCATCACAAGAGAAAAAAATCCAGCCTGGTCATCTGCACCTGTGAAGATCACAGAAGACCCTTATGATGAAGTTCCAGTCCGTCGGAGGGGGAAGTGGTTTTAACATGATAACCGTGAGGATCACAGCCTGTGGAGTTGCTATGCCACTACGGCTCCTTATAAATCATAAAATGCATAAATCACTTTGGTTCTTAAAAACAGTTGTTAGGGGCTGAGCCCTGGTGGCGTAGGGGTTGAGTGCAGGACTGCAGCCCACTGGCTTGGCATTTCAAATCCAGCAGCAGCTCTCCAGGAGCAGGGCTGGGCCTCCCACTCCCACCCGAGGGCAGTGATGCCACCACCCCCCCAAATTAAAAAAATGATCGATATATTATAAATTCAACAACATTGCTACTTCTGCCTTCCCTTATTCAAAATCCAATATTCACAAGCACATGAAGCAATTAAACATGACAATGGCCTGGGTCGGGCAAACCTTGGTCCTAAAAACAACATTCTTGCTTTTCAGCATGTTGAAAGTGGTCTTGTGCAGCACATTTACCCAGTGCAATGCCCTCTTTGATCTCAACTGCTGCTTCTATGAGCACTACAATCTAAGCAAGACAAGTCCTTGATAATGCCAATCTTTTCCCTGTTTTTCATGGTGTTACCCACCAGTTGCGAGAATTTCGGCTTTCTTTACATTGTGTTGTTGTCCATACTGAAGGCTGTAATCCTTGATCTTTATCAGCAAATACTTCAAATCATCCTAACTTTTAGTACTCAAGGTTTTGTCATGTGCATACCACAGGCTTATTATAATAATGAGATTTCTGTCCATCCTGATGCAACATTCACCTTCATTTAATCCAATTTCTCTACTTGTTCAGTATACAGATTGAACAGTATGGTGAGAGGATACAACCCTGAGACACAAATGTGGCTTTCTTCCAAATTTTCAAGCACAGACTATTGAGTGCTTCCAGTGCTTCATCAGTCTTTTAAAATATTTTAATAGGTATTCCGTCAATTCCTGGTTTTGTTATTGGCTAATGCTTTCACAGCATCTTGGACTTCTTCCTTTAGGACCATTAGGGCTTGCTCATGTGCCACCTCTTCAGATGACTGCATGACAACTGGTTTTTTGGGGGACAGTGACCCTTGTATTCTTTCCACTTTTTGTTCCATGTTGTATCATTCAATATGTCCACAGAATCTTTCAATATTCAACTCTGGGCTTAAATTTTTCCTCACTTATTTCAGTTTTCTGAGCATGTTCTTCCTGTTTGACTTTCCAGTTCAAGGTCTTTGCACAGTTCATTGTATTTCCCTTTGTCTTCTTGAGCTGCCCTTTGCAATTTTACATTCAGTTGGCTTCGTCATTTCTTCCATTCTTGGCTACTCTATGATGAAGAGCAAGTTTCACAATCTCTTCTGATATCCATTTTAATCTTTTCTTTCCTGTCTTTTTAATAACTTTTGCTTTCTTTATGCTGGATATTCTTGATGCCTTAATAAAGTTTGTCAGGTCTTCTGTCATTAGTGTCCGATGCAGCAAAAGTAGATGGGACATATTCAAGTTCACATTTTGGCTCTTTTGGATGTATTTTTCTGTCAGCTTCAACCTGAGCTTACATATGAGTAGTTGATGAGTCGTTCCACTGTCAGCCCATGGCCTAGTGTTAGCTGCTGTGGATGCGATTCTCCGTCATCTCTTCCAACAGATGTAGCTAATTTGATTTATGTGAATTCCATGTGGAGAAGCCCACATGTATAGCTCCCTATATTGTGTTGTTGAAAATAGTATATGTGATGAAGAAGTCACTGGTCTTGCAAAAGTCTCCATAGCCATTTCTATCACCAAGGTCATATTTTCCAATTATTGTTGCTTCTTCTTTATTTCCAACTATTTCATTCCAATTGCCAATATTCAATCCACCTTGCGGTAGTCTGGGTAGACTAGAGAAACAAATTCTTAGAGACACTAATATGTGTATAAGAAAGAGCTGTATAAGGGTTGATCCCTGGTGGTGCAGTGGCTGTGTGCAGGACTGCAGCCCACAAGGTCGGCAGTTCAAATCCAGCAGCAGCTCTTCAGGAACAAGGCTGGGCTTCCTACTCCCACCAGGGCAGTGATGCCAAAAAAGAAAAAAAGAAAGATCTGTATATACAAGAGCAATTGAATATTGAGAAAACGTTGCAACCTGGTCCAGATCAAATCCATAAGTCCAATATTAGCCCATATGTCTGATACCTATCTATAAAGTCCTCTTCAGGCTCAGAAAATACATTAAATGATGCCAAATGCAGGAAAATCATAGGCCAGTAGGTGGAAATCCTTGTGGATACAGTGGTGATATAAGCACCAGGGGTATCTCCTTAAGCTCAGGGCACTAGCGTAACTCCTTGTGTCTTGTCAGCTGGTATGTCTCCCAGGGAGGGTATGCGTGTGTGTGTTCTGCCTCCAGCAAGCTATTCATCTCCTAGGCACCTGAAAATGAGGTCATCAAGCTGTGAACTGATTGACAGACTATACTCCGCCCTTCACTTAGTCTTGAATTGACAACAGATTATGTAACTACCACACACTTTGAGTGCATGTTTGATCAAGTTCATACAAGATGTTGGTAAAAAATAATAAATAAAAAAGATATTGATAAAATTCAATTTATCACTAGCTTTTGTGGTTCGTTTGTACATTTGAATAATAATTATATGCACTGGATTTCCTTGTATTCAGATAGGCCTTCAAGAGTAATCTGGAAATGTCCTTTTTGAAGATGAAGGCAATGCCATTCTTCTTAAATCTCTCATTCTGGTATAGTAAGCCATATTACTTCCTGATTCAAAATAGCTAACAGCAGTCCCTTTCAGCTTATTGGCACCTTGAATATCAATCTGTATGTATTTCATTTCATTTATTATGACTTCCAATTTATCTAGATTCATACTTCTTACATTCCAAGTTGCAATGATTGATAAGAATTTTAGTTCTTTCCTCTAATTTCGAATTATATCCCATCAGCAAAGGTCCTGAAGACTTTACATCATTATGGTACACTCTACTTTGAGAAAGCAGGTCTTCCACGGTCATATTTTGGGTATCTTCTGACCTGACAGGTTCATCTTCCATTACTATCTCTGACATTTTGCCATTTCTGAAATTTTCAGTAACTGAAAATGTTCTGTTGCTATTTATTTATAAAGTTTTTTATTTTCTGCATCAATGCCCTGGTGGGAGTAGGAAGTCCAGCCTTGCTCCTGGAGAGCTGCTGCTGGATTTTGAACTGTCGACACTGTGGACCACAGTCCTGAACACAACCACTGTGCCACCAGGGCTCAGCATTTACAAAATTTTTAGTCATTAAGTCCTCTGAAGTGGAGCAGTCTATTCCTTCTTTGTAGTCTGTTCAGAGCCTGAAAGTTCGGCTGAAACCTATTCACTTTGGGTGACCCTGCTGCTACTTGAAACACCAGTCACACAACTTCCAGCATCACTGCCACACACCAACCACCACAGTACAACAAACTGACAGACAATAATAGCCCTGGATATTTTTAAGCAACCAGGATGTGTACCTCAAAGTCATACATATAAATGAGTAAGGCTATGCATACCACATCTGGTCAGCTAACTTCATGAAGTAAAGAAAGCATTGAAGCAAGCCTACTTGATGTTAATCACGTTTATGAAATGAGGTCCCAATCATGACTTCAGTAGAGATAATAAAGGCCCCAGAAGCCACAAGTACCTTGGGCTTCCTCATTGTGAGGGATCTATGCTCTTGGAAGGGTGGTGCATGCCTCGGAATGAGAGGCCTTCTGTCAAAACTACTGCCAAATCTTATCCAGTGACTTTGGGTTATAATAAATGGACAATGAGTACAGTCAGTCTCTTTGTACTAGTAATCCATTCCAAGAAATTAAGGCACTCACAGAGGCTGGAGTCTGCAATAACTTAACAGTGTATAGGACATAGTACTTTCTAAAGCTTGGAATTCCTCCCCAACTCTTGAGGGGGGTGGGGTAGGAGAGAGAGAAAGATTGCTGCTTGGTCAGATGACAACCAGGATAGATGAAATAAGGGAAGGTGAGAACTAGATCCCTTTTCAGATGAGAACTGGATTTATGGTAGCCCTTACCATGTAGGTAGCAATAAAAATAGGGCCTAGCCCACAGTGACCTTTGTTTAGTGCATTTTTCTCAGAGACTTATTAGAAAGTCAGAAAGGCAGGTCATCAGTAGATGGGCTAAAGCTGTCATCCAAGGGGGAGACTTTCTTCTCTGTCACAGTAAAACCGTAATTATACTTTACAAGACTACCGACAGTCACACCCACCTAGCGCATCTATGGTATTGCTGTTAGGTACTACTGGGCCAACTCCCATTCATGCAAACACCAGGTAAAGGAGAAAGCAGGGGGCACCATTCAAGTCCACTCTTATGGCCACTGCACCTCACCCTCACTGTTCCTATGCTTCGCCTAACATAATGTTGTCCACTGTCCTCCAGGGATTAATTCCTTCTGAGAATGTGTATAAAGAATGCAAGTCAGTGTTTCATGAAATTTTCAGTGGCTAATTTCTGAAAGAAAAAAAAAAGTTGACCAGACCCCTCATCCTAGTCTGTCTAATTCTGGAAATTGTAAAAATGTCCGTTCACTATGGGTGACCCTGCTGTTATCTGAAATAGTGGCAGCATAGTTTCTAACATCAGAGCAAAGTACAAGCCGCCCAGTATGACAAACTAGTAGATGAGTGGTGGTGATCTCAGTTGCTATTTCTTTTTATTTATTTATTTTAATCAAAATGATTAGGGGTTTTAAATACAACTGCAAAATCCTTTCACAACACCACCTAGATAAAGATTTGTTGACTGAGAACTATATTTGTTAACTGAGAACTATAGACTAACCACATCAATAATGGCAACATAAGTGACCAACTCAGTTTTTGCTGGGAAATATATTCCTATATCTGTTCATTAAAAGGGGTATTTTAGTTGGAAAGGGTTAGTGACCAGATGTCCTGCTTTTGATGGGACAGTCCTGATTTTAAACAATTTTTCCCCATGTCCCACGATGTTTTTAAAAAGTTCCAATTTTTGGAAAGAATGCATGATAAGCTAGGGAACAATGGGAGAACAGGAAGGGAATATACCCCCTCTACCACCACCACCACCACCACCCCCCCAACCACCATCCTTGGTCAATGGTGTCCTGCTTGAGTGACTTTACCAATGTTAAAATCTGGTCACAAGTCTTTTTTAATCTCAGCACGTGTGATTTAAATGGGGGCCAGCAAGAGGGGCGGCGGTGGAGAGCAGCATGTGACCTCCTGACTTCACAATGTAGAGAGAGAATCACCATCAGCAGCTTCCCAAGGCTGATTCTGTGTTGCTGAGAGGAGACATGCGGTATCCTCCAACTTTCCTTCCCCAAGTGTGACACCAACTGTCCCTACAACAGCACTCTCTACTTCTCAATTGGGTTCAAAAGAACTCAATTATATAAGGCTTATCATTACGGGGTCCTTCTCAGATATATCATCCAGTACAGCAAATCTTTTTTCAATTAGATCATATTTGATATTTGCTCCATTCATTTCCTTGCATTTCAATTATCATGTGCTATTACATAATTTCATGTCAACTTAAAGATACATAAAAGTTTTAGGGTAATAATCAACCTGTCCATCAGGTCACAGCCTGATGGTGCCTCCTTGTGGGCATAATCTTCTGAAAAGGACTCTAGGAACCTCCCCTTCTTTCTGCCTTCACTTTCCTACTGGGGGTCCACTCTGAGACTTGATGCTTCTACTGCCATTGGATTCATGACTTTGCGCCCACCAACCTATGTCTAGAAGGGACTGTGGACTATTATTGGACTTATGGACTTGAGTTGGACTGCGTTGGAACATTTATAATCACTTCTTCATAGAAAACTCTCTCACACATATGTAAGTGTCCATGGATTTCTTTCTCTAGTCAACCCAGCCTAACACATTACATGTGTCCTAAGAACAAGTGCCTCTATTTTCAAAGTGGACTGGCATGTTTGTAAGGGTTTGTGCCCTGCATACTTCTAGAGCTTGTCTTTTGTTTCACATCATAAACACAGTAATTTTATGCTTTCCTTCCAATAATTCCAATATTTAAAGTCTTTGCCCATCAGTGTCTGTCAGTATTCGTGCATAGTTTACTTCCTTGTATGTTAATGATTCTAAACAGTGACATTTCCCTTTGGAATTTGGACTAGAAGGATTTTTTGTTGCTTAGATGATGGTGGATTTATGACAGAATCTGTGTTCGCTTAGAGACCTTGCAGAACTAACAGGTTGAAGGTACTTTAAATGTGGTTTGAGTTTTGTCATACCAAATCACATATGGTTAATTCAGGTATCAAATTCCTATGCAGGTTGGCATGTGCTTATTTCTCAGTGCCCCTTGTTCCTTTCCTCCACTTAGCACCAATGCTGTAAGTGCATTCATTTTCTTGTAGAGTCCCAGAAATGGGTTGAAAGGAAGAAAGCTTTTTACTTTTGATCTTTTGCTCTTACACTAAAATGCCCTACTTTAGTGCATGTATGGTAAGAGTTTCCTATTGCATTTGTCATTTGGAAGATATGTAGCTTTTGTCTTCTGTGCCTTTGCATGAGATTTTTTTTAATTCTTTATTTTTAATTGTTTTAGTATGCAGGTAATCTCTGGATCCTGTTTCACCATGTTATCAGAGATGAACATTTTTTTATAATTCTTAATACTTTAGGCAATCCTGAGTCCAAGTCCTCTAAATTTTAAGCATAAGCACTGCTACGTAAATAGACTTGGAGTACTTCTTCATCCATATTGGAATGCAAATTCATTGCCACAATTAGTAATCATTTGTACATGAAAAACATTTTCATATTCTGAGCCATGGTGTTATTAGCTTCCAGAAGTGACCTCTGTTGATAATATTTATAAATAATTCTCTTTTACAAATTTGTGAGCCTCTGTTAGTAAGAACCACATTCTGCCAGGGCTATCTGCAGTATCACTTTCCTAATAGATACAAACTGTTAACAAGTTCTAGACTACAATAATTTTGTGAATGTAAAAAGATTCAAGTTGTCCATATGGTGAGTTCTAGTCAGGGTAGACATTTTAATATTCTGTATTTAATTGATTTACTAAGTTGCACTTTTAAGAATCCTGCATAGATTTGTATTTATGCTAACGTAATTGTTCAAAAAATGGAGCAGACACTAAATTGTACTCATGGTGGATTAAGTTTCATAGGAAGTCTCTGTTTTTCTACCAATGATTGGGTGGTGCAATGCAAACAGGGTATGGAAGGGTGTAACACTAACAGGGAGGATCAGTCAGTTTTAGTTACTAGCTACCTGGCAATAAGGATGAGTCCTATTTGAAACAGAAACAGAGAGAAATGTCAGGACCATTGACAGAAGAGTCCCTAGTGCAGCCTATTCGAGATCACTGTCTGAAGGGAAGGAGTCAAAGGCCAGAGGCACCAGAGACTGAAGCAAAGAGATGATGAGATAGAACAGAGGAGCAGCATCTAGACCATAAGACTGTGAGACAAAACAGTGATTGGCTTTTTGACCCATGGAGGGCAAGGCCAGAGGACCAACTGGCTAAAAAAGTGAAGAGGAGAAATAAACTTGGCCACTAGCTGAAAAGAGGTATTGCCATGGACCAATGACTACAGCCTTCGTGTTTTTTAATCCTGGTGTGTAGTAACCCATTAACTTCCCTAATACACCCCATAATTTTTAGTTTTGTCTGTGAGTTCTGTGTGGCCACGTGTTCTGTGCAAAGAATTACAAACCCAGTAGAAAAGTGCATAGTTATAGGAGGAAAGGTTGGTGTCAAAATAATGATGGGAGATGGAGAAATGCCTACCCCTGCCTCATGGAAGTGACAGGAAGTCCAATGTGGACCCCTGAGCCATTTACCTAATCCTAAACTGTGCTGAAAGTACACATATTGATTCCCATAAACTTTCGACAACCCTGTGAGGTAGGTGTGCTATTTCCAAAATACAGAAAAAGAAACAGATGTCAAGGGAAAATGTCTAAGCAGTAAAACATTGCATCCAACTCTGGATGAATCCTAAAAAATAAAAAAGGTTTTTTATAAGTATGCAAAAAAAGTGTACTTTATTAACTTTATGCAACACTCAGAACCTGGCAAGAGAATCTTATGTGGAAGTAGTCCTACTTTATATGCTTTACCCATCCATTCAACCCCTAAGTCCCACAGAACTTAATCTTCCCCACTCAGTTTTAACAACACAAGATAATACTATCCCCTCTTGATAGAAATGCAAGAGTTACTACTAATCAACTCCAGAGTAGGCATTGAATGACTTCTGTGGGTCAATAATGTTGTATACTTTCATATTTATAAAACACTATCATAACAATTGTCTAAAAATCCTGGGGAATAATACAGTCTCTGTATGAGTGAAGATGGAAGAGAGATCTGGCTGCTGGCCTACAGAGTGTGTTGTAGTGGACCAATAATTGCATCCGTAACATTTTTTAAACCCTAGCAACACAATGGTTAAGTTCTCAGTTGCTAATGAAAAAGGTGGTGTTCAAATTCACCTAGCAGCTATGTGCGGGGTGGGGTAGGGTGAAGGTGGCAGTGAGGAGATGGAAACATGATGACCTGCTTCTGCAAAGGTTACACCTAGGAAACCCCGATGGGCAGGTCCACACTGTCACATGGGGTCACTTTAAGTTAAATTCTTCTCCTTAGCCCTTGGCTACAACAATAACAACATGGCTGGGGCTCTCTGGAGACAGAGAGATGGAAAGGTAGCCCACCCCAGCTTGAAAATGCCAAAGATATTTCATGTACCGCTCCTAAAGGTTATGCATAGAATAAAATAAATCTAATCATTTTTTTAGATAGGCCTTCTGTGTTAGTCCGAGTAGACTAGAGATACAAACTCATATACATGCATATGGATATAAGGAAAAGGCTTATATACAAGAGGAATGGGACATTTAAAAAGAATACCAACCCAATCCAGTCCAAAGTGATAAGCCTGATACTAGTCCATATGTTCAATAACAATCTAAAAAGTCTCTTTCTGACTCACGAAGCACATGCAATGACACTGGGACAATCTAGAAGCATCTCAGCACTGGCAGGGGTCTTCTCTGTGACTTCCCCAGTCCCAGAGGTTTGGTTCCATCAGGGAAAGCCCATGTGGCTTCTCTTCTGGCTCCTCCAGGTTCCAGGACTCAGGATCCAACAGCATGCCACCATCTTGTCTTGTGGGTAGACCGACTCCCAGAGAATGAGAGGCAAGTCTCTCTTCTCCAATTGGGAAATACCCTGAGACTTTCTAGAATTCTCAGTAGAAAGTCATGCCCACACAGAGGCCTCATTGGCTATCTCCAGAGTGAAAGGCTAGACTCCATCCCTACCCTGGCGTAGAGGTTATGCATAGAATAAAATAAATCTAATCCTTTTTTCTTTAGATAGGATTTCACATATTAGAACTCAGTTATAATTCCAGATAGTATTTTAATAACTGCAGACTATTTTTCAAAATTTACTCAGAATATAGATGGCATCCTGAATCCATCATCATATTGATTTTTCAATTGGCCTAAATTTAAAATAATTTGGATTTATATGGTCTTTTAACAGTGCAACATTTAAAAATTTTTTCTTACATGATCAATTTCTAAGTGGCATTGCTTTGTTTTTTGATGCTTGTGTATATATGTATATACATGTATATACATGTATATATATATATATATATAGGACCTAAATACAATTTAGGACACAACATAGGCCTTCATTTAAATTTGAATTCACATAGCTAGATTATGCATTAATTAAAGTCATATCAAATAAGAAAAAAAATAATCTAAATTATACATATAGAAATTTTTGTTTGTTTGTTCTTGTTTTCTTTTGTTTTGGGGGGGCATCACTGCCCTCTGGTGGTGGGAGTAGGAGGCCCAGCCTTCCTGCTTAATTTGAACCTCCAACCCAGTGGGCTACAGTCCCGCACACAACCACTATGCCACCGGGGCTCAACCCCTACATATAGAAATTGAGATAAGCCTAATTTAAGAAACTTCATCATAGCACTGTAGTGATATACAGGAATCGGTGCACCTGATAGCTCTGTGTTCAGATATCAAGTTTCTGATCTCTTTTATATTTCCTCAACCAAAAGCAATTATATTTTCTCAACCAAAAATCTGAGTGTGATTATGGTTTTTTTCTGAATCATAAATTTATAACTATATTTTTAAAGTCTAAAAATTAGTTACATATTCATCTACTGAATTATTTTTATACATTTAAATTATATTGAAAATGTTCTATAAAAATATGGGTAATCTTTTCTCTTGTAATGCTAAAGTACTCTACCACAATAACTCTTGGTAAAAAGCTTTATATAAAATTACTGCTTTTTCTGCTGCATCCTAGTGGCATAAGTGGTTGAGTGCGGGACTGCGGCCTGTGGGCTTCGTGGTTCAAATCCAGCAGTGACTTTCAGGAGCAGTAGCTCCCATGGCCACCAGAGGGCAGTGATGCCCCAAAACAAAAACAAAAAAAATGAAGTAGATAAAATGATTGCTTTTTCCTCTGAATATATCCTCTCCTTCCTCAGTGAGACAATAAGCTTGGAAATTCTTGAGGAGGATTTTTTTTCCCTCTGGCATGTTCAAAGATGGTTGTAAAATTACAAATGAAGGAAAAGTTTCCTGAAAAATCTAGAAAAGATGTACTCAAGTTTGGGACACTGCTTTATAGAGTGATAAAAATGTCTAAAGATGATGGGCTTTTCGTACAGAAATGTGAAGATCCACTCTTACCTGCTTAAAAAGTTGAAGGTTAACTGCTGTTTCCAAGAAATGTTTCATCAAACTTGAGCGGGCCTTCACAAAACTCTCTTCGCAGAAAGTGACTGGCTCACCCTAAAATAGGGAAAAAAATTGTTTTAAGGCATCATTAAAGGGTCAGTCAATCAGGGCACCAGTTCTGCTAATGAAACACTGCTGTGTCTTTAGACACTGCTGTCGAAGAAGAACAGACATATCTGCCCTGCAGAAAGTACAGCCAGAATGCTCCTTAGAAGCAAAACTGGCAAGATTTCGCCTTATGTCTCTTGGACATATTTTCAGGAGAGGCCATTCCCTGGACAGAGGCATCTCCCCAGTAAATCAGAAGGTCAGCAAAAAAAAAAAAGATGTGTTGATTCAGGAACTCATGAATGTGCTCAAATGTAACAACTATTGTGAGGTTGGAACAGGAGCAGGCAGTGTTTCTATCTGTCGTACTTGGGCTCCCAGGAGTCGGAACTGGCTCCAGGGTACCTCCTAACCACGAGCCGACCCGGGGAGTCAGCAGAGAGTGAAACGAGGGATGGAATGCACGGCGCTTACAGGCCAAAGAAAGGGAGTGGGGTTGAGTCCACTATCTTTGCTAGTCAGACTGAATGGACTATTTTACCAATGTGAAGATACTGTTTTACTGACAAGTTTTCCTATCAAAAAAGTGTGTGTGTGCGTGTGTGTGTGTATAATCTCAGAGAGTGAGGAAATCCTAAAGGAGAATAATGTTTAATTTTCAAATGAAAAAAAAATGCAACCACAAAAATACAATATTATTAAATTTAATTAACAGTAATAAAAATATCATGTAGACTTGAAATAAATCCAGTTACTAGATATTTTCCCTGATCAGTAAAACACACACTACACAATTGCTGAATGGCTATTGTTTTTTTTATGATTATCACTTTATTCTTGAATTAATAAAGCCACTTTTGATGATGCTTTCACACTGATTACAACTGCAATTCACACTGGACAATTTCTAAGATGAGGTCCACTTGACATCTGCTTTAGCCCATTTTTGAAGCAATCATGTCTTTGTCTGTCTTCTGGAAGCTTAACCTTCACCAGATGCCCTTCCTCCAAATCATCACGGGCTGAAAGGTTACGTACAAATTCCACCTGTTCCACTGATTCCCTTGCAAGACTTGAGAAATTCCCCCTCCCTGGCTGATCCCTGCCACCTGCTGCTACTCCTTTCATCAGCCTGAGGGCCCACATGGTCTCTCTTACCCCTTCAACACATGTAAAGATAAGTAACCGAACTCTTTTTTTTTTTGCACGTATTCTCATATTTCTTTATTTTTGAGGTTTGTTAAAAATCATTTTATTGAGGGATCAGACAACTGATCACAATCCATACATCCATCCACAGTGTGCCAAGCACATTTGTACATTTGTCGCCATCATCATTCTCAAGGTGGCTGAACTTTATGATCAAACTGAAAACAAAAATTAATGACAATGATTCTCTTACTAGAATGCAGGCCTTATGTTGCAGTGAAAAGAAAAATGTGAGCCCGCTTACCTTTTTAAAAGAGTTTTGGAAAATATAAATTACAATTTAATTTTAAGAAGATGCAATGCCTTGATTACAGTTATCTCTGTAAGTAAATTCTGATAATAGGTCACTACATGAATGAAAGAATAACAACAACAAAATATGTAATTCAGGCATATATGTGTGATGCTTTTACCATGTGTGCTAGCAATTCATGAAAGTACACAACTTCACTGCACAAAAAAGTAACCACTAGCCAATATAGCTATTTAAATGTCACTGTTTTAGGCTAGCTACAGACGGATGATCTTAGTGCCACTAGCCACATGTAACTGCATGTGAACAGTGGGGACTTTATTGGCCAGCACAGGTAGAGAACATTTCCTCTGGCACAAAAAGAATTTGGATATGGAGCGACTACAGAAAGGATAAAATGGCATGCAAGCAAATTATCAATTATTAATTGCTTTTTCCTACTCCCAGACTATGAACGATCTGCTAAAAAAACTGCATTATGCACTTCTATATTACTTTTCCCATTCTAACGAACTGTAGATTCATGTTTACAACACACATTTTAAAGTATATGATCAATTTACAGAAATATATCTTAGATAATCATAAGCACACCGTACTTCTCACTATAATAGAACTTATAATCTAATAGAGGGGTAAAAAGAACTCATTTTTAAAATATCTCTATTACCAGCATACTGCCAAATTACATGGGGAATATAATAATTCCTTTATAAATGAGTAAGAATACTTGCAATAAGTCTTGTTCCATGTGGCATATTCTCTTTTTAAAAGCAAATGAAAACAATTTAAATAAATCAGCGCTTTAAATGGCAGTTTAAAGTATATTCTTGCTATTATTACCAAGTGATCAAGATTACTGATTAGCTTTTAATTTGCTAGATTTTTTTTAAAATCCCCTACATGTATGGCTATAGTATTGTCTAAACACTGTCTAACCTTTTCAGAAAATACTCAATTCAAATTTATAGCTCTATATGAAATAAATGGAAAAACTTCTTATGTTACAATTAAACTTATCTTTTGATTTCAAGAGGTAGAGGGGGGATGGCAAACCTCAAAGGAAAAAATGGGTCAAGAGTAAAGACTTCCTTGGCTTTCTCAAGAGGTGGGCATAATGTAGTTATTAGTCTATGTGAATTAAACTGAAAGAACCCTCTTCTCATTAATCTTTCAGCAACTGCTTTCAACCTTTCAAGAAAAGGAATAAAAAGAAAATTCAGGTTTGCTATCCATCCATTTATGGTAAAACAAAACTTGGTAAAAGCTATGAATTGAACCTTCAATTGATTAACAGTTTATTTACTAAAAATCTTTGATAATAACAAAGAAGATAGTGTCCTAACACATACGAGAATTTGTTTTAGGGGAAAGGCATATACAATGAACAATACTGTGAACTTTTCCATATAAATAATAAATGAGTCAATAACTCATCCATAACCCTGTAATATAAGGTCTTTGATATCCAAATTGAGTGAAAAATTTGAGAAGAAAAAACTTGGGTTAGAGTCCTCTGAACATTTACAATCTAATTAAGGTTGAATAGCACTTCAAAATCTTTCACAGGTTCAGGTAAGTCTATCTATGTCCACGGCTGCCTAGTTTATTATGGCTGTCGTATTAACATTTTCATTTGAAGACATAAATGACTTCACAGAGAAAATCTGAACAAATTCTGAAAGCTAATGGAAGCTTAAGAACAACCATAGAAGGCAGCCTTGAAGAGGACAATATGGACCCAAAATGGGTGGCATGAGTTTGAAATGAGCATGAATTAGGGAGAGCATCAGATGAAGGAAATGAGTGGTTAGTAGTAGTAGATAGTGGAAATGAACTCCATAAAGTACAAGAAGAGAGTAAAAGTAGAAAGGACCCTGTGTGCTATTCTGTCTCCTATTTTACACTTGATCTTAGCCAAAAGACTGGAAAGCAATGATGTTTCCTATTTTAAGACATTGAAAAGTTCACACATCTATCTTTTTATAAATTACAAAGAGCTTATCTCTTTTAAAATGGAGACTCCACAAATAAGATAAGATAATGGAAATCAATCAGTTAATAGTGTAATACAAATTAGGCAACAGGTGATAGGGCAGCTGAAATAAATAAAGGATAATAACTAATACAAGTTCATATTTATAGGTCACAGTGATTATCAATACAAAAATACCAAATAATTGTATTATGTCTATTATGTGCTAGGCACTGTTATGAGCAATTTAAAAATATTAGCTCATATAAAAATCAAGTTAGTTACTATCTTACCTTATAAATGATGAAATAAAGCAAGGAAAAAGGTAATAGGAACTTATTTAACATTGGAAAACATGTATGCAGAAGAGGCAGGAGTCTATTCTTAATACAAATAATCTGCCTCTGAGCAACCAGGATTATATCAAACAATATATTTTCCTATCACTTTAACTGTAGGAGTCCTGACAGTGGTGTGGGTTAGGTGCTGAACTGTGAACTGTAGGTTGGCAGTTCAAATCTATCAGCCTTTCCATCAGAGAAAGGTAAGGCTTTTTACTCCCGTAAAGAATGATAGCCTTGGGCTGAGCCCCGGTGGCGTAGTGGTTGTGCGCGGGACTGCGACCCACTGGGACGGAGGTTCAATTCCAGCAGTAGGGCTGGGCCTCCTACTCCCACCACCAGAGAGCAGTGATGCCAAAAAAAAAAAAAAAAAAAGAATGATAGCCTCAGAAACTCACAAAAGCAGCATTACTCTGTCAGACTGAGTTGGAATCGACTCAGTGGCAGTAAGTTTTGTTGGAATTTTATGAGGGGGGCATTGACTCAATAGAAATTGGTGGGTGAATGGGTTATTATCCCATTGAATAAGCTGGTGCCTTGGAGAATTTAAGTAGCTTAACCCACATTATGAGAGTTACATTTTCAAAATGATAACAAATGTCCAAATGTGCTCGACACTATGTATGTATATATGTACGGATTTATGTATTGTGCTAAGAGCTGTATGAGTCCCTCAATAAATGATTTTTTTTTAAGTTCATCTGGTTAACTATACTGTTAATGGCAAGATGAACACTATTTACTGGGCAGCTGATAGCAATGGATCTCAAAGAGTTGTCCAGAAACAGACCTTTTCAAAGGGTCAACAAGCATCAAAACTATCTTCATAGGAATGCTAATTCACTCTTCATTTTCTCATGGGATCCACAGGAATTTTCCAGAGAATACATACCTTGGGTTATTACTACAGATTAAATATAAATTAAAATATAAGAACCCAGTAGACATCCATCAAGCCAGATATTAAAGCGATTTGGAAAGCAACAGTTTGAAAAAAATGTCATTCTTCTGGCGAGACTTCCGTATAAAATTATAGTTCATTTTTCATAATAAATGTTTTCTGCCCCCTTCAAAAAGTCCCCCTGGGGGTGCAGTGAGCTAACCATTGGCTGCTAAACACACGATCGGCAATTCAACCCCACCAGTCACTCCAAGGAAGAAAAGTGAGCTGTCTGCTACTACTTAGTTTTGGAAACCTAGCGTAGTTCTACCCTGTCCTATAAGGTAGCTAGGAATTTATGCTTGGCTTGAGCAAAATGTTGGCAGCTTGAATGTACCTCACAGTGCCAAGAAAGGCCCTTGAAAACCCCACTGAAGGCCACTGTTCTCTGAAGCACGTAGAGTCGCCATGTGTTGGAAGTAGGTTTACATCTTTATGTCTTAGTCATCTGGTACAGCTTACCACACAGAAATCTATTTCCTCACCACTTAGGAGGCTGGAAATCTGAATTCAAGGTGCTGCCTTCGTCAGTCCTGGGGAAAGTGCTGTCTCTCCAGCTTCTACTTTACCGGTTCCTTTCAGCCCTCCATGTGGCTGAGCATCACTCTCCCTCAATCTCTGCTTGGCTCTGCTTGTTTCAGCTTTTAGATCTCAAAGGACTTGAATTCAAGAGCACCCTGTACTAATCCTGCCTCATTAACATAACAAACGCTACATATTCCAAATGGAAATACCACAGGCAAATAAGTTAGTTTTTATAAATATGTATTTTGAAGGGTTAAAATTCAATCTATAGCAATCTGTATCATTGCTTTAAATAAACAAATATTTTTAAAATTCTATTGTAATTTCTAATACAGTGGAGTGTCTCTATCATAGCGATAGCAAAGATTGAGAACCAGGGTTAAGAAGTTGATAAAGCTAATGTTGGCATGTGTCTTACATCAGGATCCAAGACTAGCATGAAAGAGAAGTTCTTATTTAAGTGATTTATTGAGGAGTACTCTCAAACACAAGGAAGAATGTGGTCTCATTTGAGAATGATCGGTTTCAGCACAACCCTATGGAAAAGCACTAATTGCACCATAGAGATGACCCTGGCCTCTTAGACCCTGGCTATCAGTCATGAGTGGCTTTGGCCTACCCCAGTGGGCAGGGATTTAGAGAAGCTGCAGAGTTTTTTTCTGGAGAGACACTTCCATTTAGCCCTGGGCAATTCTTCAAGGCCCAGTATCAGGGTTTTGAACAGGGCACCAAGAGAACCCATCTTTGCATGATAAAGATGAAATGCTTGAGAGGTATGAGAAGACATGTAACCAAAAGAAGCTACAAAGTCATATTTGGAAATGTGTCATCTAATACATATTTAGGAATAGTCTGCATAGTGCTGAATATTAAAGTGAAGCTTATTATCATCCTAATTTTGAAACATGCTATCTTGTTCAGTGACAGAAATAATGAAGTAAATAATGATTCTGTGTTGCCCCAGGGTAATCAAACAGAAACACAAGACCAAAAGCCAAACACAATGAGTCAATTCCAACTCAAGGAGAAACTGTGTGTCATAGAAGTGAACTGCTCCTGGGTGATGGTCAGGAGGGTGGGTGGCTTTCTGGGATACAATCACAGAAAGCTGCTTGATGGGCCTTTCCTTAATGCAGCCATCTTTGGGTTACCAGGGAAGTGCACACTACTGGCACCATGCAGGTTCCATCAGGAGTGACCTTCCCTAGGAGTTCTGTTTGACAGAAAAGCAATCGAGTCTTTCACTCCATGGAACAGGAAATGAGGAAATGGAAAGGAATACACATCAGAATCACAACAAAGGATCTTGTAAAATGTCAGGAAAATATAATCTGTGGTAGATTAGAATGAGTTTCATATAATAGAAGAGAGAATCAGACTTTCCAGGAAGGAAGCACTAAGCGCTACTATTATATTTAACTCATGTCAGTCAACATGTATGAGGCAGTTTCATAAACTTTGTGAAAAAAAATTCTTTAGCTTTTAAATCTAATTTTCTACATCAACAACATATCAGGCACAGTATTTAAAAATATGGTAGATAACTTCATATTGTTTAAAAGGCATTAAAATCAGAATAAATTATGTGTAATGTCATTCAGTCACAATATCTAATATGCAGGAAGGGACAGGTAGAATCATAAAGCCAATGTGCCTGGAAACTCATGCTACTGTTATCTGATATCTTCCTTTTTTCTTTTTCTTTTTTAATACTATGATACTGTAACATACCCATAGAAAACCGGGGAAGAAAAATTAATTAGAGCTGTCCTTCAGTGGCACAAACCTGGTCTGAGATGAAATCCAGGATCTACTTTACAAAGTCTTATATTATCTCCAACCAGAAGTACTTCCTACTCTTTAAATACACATAATTTTTCTAGATTCTTGGTACTTGATTTTACTTGCAATAAAGTTATTTTAAAATATATTATCTATGAAGTCTTGATAGCTGGACTACATTCATATTCATCTTTAAATCCCCTATGTCACCAATGACATTTGTTAGAGGTTGGGCTAATAACCACAAGGTCAGTAGTTCAAAACCACCAGCTGCTCCTTGAGAGACAGGTAGGGATTTCTAGCGTTAAAGCTTGGGAAATTCAAAAGGACAATTCTACTGTCTTCTAGGGTGACTATGAGTCAGCATCCACTAAATGGCAGTAGGTTTTTGAGTAATAGCAGTCAAAAACTTCGATTTTGGGTGTTCAATAGATATCACTGGTTACTACTTGAATTAGTGAGGTGATTAAGGAACAGATAAGATATAAATGGAACAGGGCTATTTTTATGTCCAAATATTGTCTGCCTTTAGGGATATGATCACTATTATTATTTTTCTTTGTTTTTAAGAATGGATAGCTGGCTGAGCTCTGGTGGTGTAGTGGCTGAGTGCGGGACTGCGGCCCATGGACTTGTCAGTTCAAATCCAGCAGCACCTCTCCAGGAGCAAGGCTGGGTAGCTCCCATCATCACTAGAGGGCAGTGATTGCCCCCCCACACACACAAAAACAAAAAACAAAAAAAGAATGGATAGCTTTCTCCAAGGGGGAATTAATCGCATCTTCAACAAATGGTGGTGGGAGAACTGAATCTCATTATCAAAAGAATGAAGAGTCCAAGAAGAGAAAGAATGGTTGGCTGTCAACTGATTATGGTAGCAATTAAACAATTCTTCTTGATGTAATTGAGCTATGAAATGATATGTGTATTAACTGCCGACCAATTTTTTAAAAGAATGAATATATCTCCATAATTCATTACCCCAAAGTGGGTAAATAAATAAGCAAATAAGAATTGAAACCAAAAGATTCTCAGGAGAAATCTTAGGGTAAAGTTTCAAAATTACTTTTGATAATAGATTCTTAGATATGAAACAAAAGCACAACCAACAAAAAGCAAAACAGATCACCTAGATCACATCAAAAATTTTAAACATTGAAACACTTCAGTATTGTAATTGGTTAGCAGATGATGCTTCTACAAAATCTTAACACTGCAGAACATGAAAAGGCTACATCACCAAAATAGAGGGTAAATGGAGATAGAATTTATAAGAAGCATATCTCTTATTGGGCTTTAATATCCAGAAACTATATAAGAAACGATCACAACTCAACAACTGAGAGGCAAATAAGCCAATTAAAGAACAGTCAAAGAACTAGAGCAGATACTTCTCCAAAGAACACACACGATGGCCAATAAGCATATGAAAAATGCTCAACATTATTAGTCATTGGGAAAATGTAAATGAAAACCAACATAAAATACCACTTCACACACACTACTAAGGATACTGACAGAAAAGCACAACAAAGTGTTGAGAAGGATACAGAGAAAATAGAACCTTCAATTGCTTGTGGGAATGTAAAATGAGGTTGATGTAGTCACTGTGGGACATATTTTGGTGATTTCTCAAATGGCTAAAAATGAAATTACACTATGAACTAGAATTTCACTCTTTGGTTTACATTAAAAAGACTTGAGAATAGGAACTCAGATACTTAGATACCAACGTTCATTGCAAAACATTATTGTTCATAAAAGCAAGATGGATAGAACTCAAGTATACATCAAGAGATGAATAAACAAAATATGCTACATGTATACATACATACATACATATATAAAGTGAAACATGACCGGACCATTAATAAAAATGAGGTTCCGACAAATGCAGCAGCATGGCTAAATCTTGGAAATATCATGTTGAGTGAAACAAGTCAGACATATAGGGAAAATATTGTTGATTCCTCTTATATAAAATACCTAGAATAAGCAAATGCATAGGAAAAGAAGTTTATTAGAGGTTACCAGGGCCTAAAGAAAGAGACAATTGGGAGCTGTTACTTAATAGGGAATGAAGTTTCTATTTGGGGTGATAAAAACTCTTGGAAATAGATAATGGTGATCTTACACAATATGGTAGATGTCATTAATTTCACTGATTATACATTTAGAGTGGTCAAAATAGTAAATTTTTGGTTTATGTATTTACCACAATTTTTAAAACTAAATGTCACTGAAGATCTCTATTTGTGATAGTTAAGGTTCATGTTAATTTGGTTGAGTCAGTAATCTCAATGGTTTTGCAGGTATGATGGAGTAATCCCTCACAGTGAGATCCACTTCAAGGTGTGGCCTGCTTCCAACCTAGATAGTGCATAAGGTCAGGTGACTAGAGAAAAAATTCAATAAGGAAGAGCTCTATAACAAAGAAGTAAATTGTATATCAAAAACACATCCCAGCCCCGTCCCAACTCAAATCCTTAATTCTGATAAAAGTGCACAAGTCCCTTCTTCAGACTCCCGCAGTCACCTGCCATGAGGCCGAATGCAAAAGTGTGGCTGGTGGGTACATCAGTAGGAAACCTGGCAGGGCTCCAGCAGCTCTCAGGGTGACCATGAAGCAGGAAGATGAAGGCAGAGAGAAAGAGAGGCCAGCCTCCAGAGAGCTATATATCTCAGTTGACCTCCAGAGGAGGTCATCAGGCTGCAACCTGATTGACAGGCTAAATTCAACCCATATCTTCCAACGTGTGCTATGTTGGCACGAAAAACCTAACTCACACAAGAAGACACTGTTAAAGGCTGGCTTGCTTTCTGCTGGATCTGGATCCAGCATCTGGCTTGTTGACTGCCAGTTCTTTAAATTTAACCAGTAGTCTGCTGATCCTGTTAGTCAGCAGAAGCCTGCCAGCTAACCTATCAACCTTGGATTCATTCACCTCTGTAACTACAATTTTAAATTCATTTGACACTGTAGCAAGAAGTCTGCCAAATCCCTGCCAACCTGGGTTCATCAGACCTTGCAGTTACACAAGTCAGCAGAAGCTTCCAGCCTAACAGCTTAACTTGGAGGTTGCCAAACTTTATAACTGTGCAGCACGTGTGCTTAATACAAACATTATACACACACACACACACACAATTTCATTGGCTTTGGTTCTCCAGAGAACCCAGGCTAAGAGGGTGTTACCCTCTGGATTATAGAATTACACAAAAACACTAGTCAAAACACAGATTGGATATTATGTTCTAATGATGTGGTATGAGTTAGCAAGTGTTCATACTGAAAGAAAATTAGAAGGGAAGAAATTAGAAAACTAAAAATATGTTGACTATTATTCAAAACATCAATATTATGCTTTTTCAGTTCTTTAATACTCTTGGACTTCATATGTAATGTCACCATTTTAGAAGTATAAACAAACTAAAGTGTCTGCATACTGAAAGCTTATTTAAATTTTAAAATCTCTGAAAGATTCTGCTGTCAGTTTTCTCATGGGAATATTCAAATATGTGCAGGTTCTCACAGGAAGTAATAAAAGATTTTTTAGATTAGATAGCATTTTTCTTTCAAGCATGGCACTGCTATTATTATAAGGATTAGCAAGTCTACTTTTAGAGTTTATTAAGCATGAAAATATTAACCTTCTTCTAATGCTGATTTTTCAATATGAAATCAATAAGAGCCTCATAGTCAAACCATAAACTTTAATCATTCAATTAAGCAAATATTTTAATTATACATGTTATGATACTAATTTATCCTGAAGTTATTGGATAGATCTTGAAAATAGTGTATTTATCCATGCTCCATTTGCCTATGATTCAGTAACTTAAGATGAGAAAAAAATTTAGACATAACTTTTTCTAGAATTTTAAGTAAATTTGACCATTAAAATATAGATATATTTCTGTATTAATTTTACACATCCTGTTTTATTTTATTCTTCTCAAAATTTAAGGAAAAATACTTTTCATTTTCAGGAAACATTATGGTATAAAAACAGAACCAGGAATTCATGTCTCTAGTTTTCTACTTATTCCATACTCCAAGAAGCAAAATCAAATTGCCATGGAGTCATTCCAACATGATGGTGACCCTCCTGAACAGAAAAGAACTGTCCAGCACGATTTTCAGAAGCTGTATGTAAAGTTTCAAAAGAGGAAACTGAAACATATTTCCTAAGGAGAAGCTAGTAAGTGAGACCTGTCAACAATTTTGTTTGTCTCACAGTCCTGCATAACCTGGGTTCATATCCCATGGGAGGTGGGCAGAATCACTTCACGGTAATGAGAAAAATTAGCAGAAAGCATTATAAAAGCAGCCGTACACCACTAGAAAGTAAAACACTACCAACCACTTCTTTGGTAGCAACCATGTCTAAAGTGAAATGATTCAGACTCAAATACAATGAGCAGCTGTCGAACATGTTTTAATAGCTGGAAAACATTAAGGGTGAGTAAATGGTACTTCCAATTTGGATTTTTAATTCCTTAACAAGTTGCCAGTTATTCCTTAAATGAAAGAATAAGGCCAGAACTTTAGTGAATGTCGGCTAGAATTATAGATGCCCATCCTGTACTTAAAGAACTTCAGCTTAATAAATATAACATTACTTACTGATAATGTTTTAAAGGAATATGACCCTCAAATGTCTGAGGGGCAAATCTTCTAACTTGTCAGAGTCCAGATTAGTAACCAATCTTTACTTCAAAAATAATTTATTTTTGATACACTAACAAAAATTAAGACAGCAGAGAAAAAGTTTGAGTGACTCAAGTAAAAGATAGAACCTTCAGTATTCAAAGGAAAAGAACGTAGGTCATTTCTGTGCTCTTAAGACAGAATAATCAAATCTATGCTTTTGTATACATACAAAGCAATGTTCTAGCTGAGGTCAACTTTTTTTTAGCATTTACTGTTCTCAACATGACAACAGTTCATTTTTCAAAGATTGTGATACAAAAGATATACAGAAGATATACACATATATAGAAGTACCATTGAAGTCCATTTATACTTAAAAGTATTTTCATGGTCACACTTTCTACTGTTTTACTTCAGAGGAAACAGCTTTTGCTTCGCTATACTAAAATAATTTTCCAACTACTTCTAAAATTCCATTTAAAATAATAAAAGCTAACATATAGAACATTTTCTATAAATCCAGGCACTATTCTAAGTTCCTTACATATATTAACTCATTTTGTTCTCTACAGAGCCCAAGGTATATGATATCGTCACATTTTTTAAGAAGCAGGAAACCAAAGTTTTAAAAGGTTAATTTAATCAAAGTCATATAGCTCGTTAGTTATAGACTGAGGCCTTAAATTCAGACTGCTTGATTTCAGAGTCTGACCTCTTCTTACCGTTTTCTTAAATTTAGTTTGATCTCATATTTTTGAATTGTTAGAAAGTAGCTAACTTGCTGCTGGCTAAAATGCATTGAAAAAGAAAAAAAAAGAAAAAATCAATTACTTTATTTAAATTGCTTTCTAACCACTGTAGGGAGTTTTCTATTTTTCCTTTAATTAAAAATAAGCACAATGTACTTTGCCAATCAAACTAGTATGTCATTGACAGTGTGTGAATCAGGCAACGTAAGAAAAAGTGTCGCTTCACTCTCATTGCTTCAAATTACTCTTTTCCAGTATTTATTTGTGTATGACTATGCAAATTATCTGGGAGGCTTTTCACTCACAGGATCCATTCAAATGTTCCCCAGTACCACTGCCTTCCTCCCTGAATTTCCTAGCCAGTGAGGCTAGATGACAGGTTCCCTTCTCTCCCCAACCTTTATTATATTCTAATTGTCTCCACTGCTACCCAGTGTCTGGCTGGTCCTTCTTTGACCTAACATGAACACTGCCATCAAAATGGTCTTTCTCCCTTTTCAATTCCAAGATAAATACCCAAGATAAAAAGTGCCATGTTATAAGTCTAGGACAAAATAAAAGCTCTCCATGTTGACACAGAAATGTCCTATATGATCTGGTTCTTTGTGTTCTAGAGAAGTGATTCTAGCTTGTTCTGAGACCTTTTCTTCTTTGAAAATATGGTGAATCTCTGAATACTCCCCTCAGAAAAATGCACAAAATTCCATAAATGCCTTCAAGGTTTATTATCAAATTCTTGTCTAAACACAATTCTTTTATCATTTTCTAAAATCATTTCTTTGTAACATGATGCAAGAAAAGATCACAACAGTCTCTATCACTATAAATTCCCAGAAAACATGGCGTTAATATTAATTTTTTTTTGTCCATCAGCCCTGGAGAACACTTCATAAAATGATGTGCAATAATAATTTGATAATGGAGTGGAATCCATAAATAGATCTTAATAAACAGAATAAGAAGTATAATCCTGCACATCACAGTGTTTTCCAATGAATTCTACTTGAGATGATTTGTATAGAGAAGAAAATATATTACTCTTGTACCTAGATAAATCAAAATTTCCTTTTAGTACAGTATACTCACTCTTACTGCTTGAGGCATTAAGACCAAAAGGGAAGGAGAAGAGTGAGATAATTAGAGAGGATGAATCAGTTTGAGGAATGGCAGTTATCCTGAGAAAACACCATGAATGAAAATATGAACAAGGCTATAAAATAATGCCCTTGATTTGTATTACTGAGCATGAGCTGCAGCTATAACCAGTTCTCCTGAGAAAATGCTTCAAATTTTGTATTATTTATTATTCATTCATTCTTCCCATAACTGTATACTGAATGCCTTCTACATATTTTCCTTTATAAGAAATGTTAAATAGGGCTGAGCCGCGGTGGCATAGTGGTTGTGTGCGGGACTGTGGCCCACAGGGCCGGTGGTTCAAGTCCAGCAGTGGCTCTCCAGAAGCAAGTCTGTGCCTCCTACTCCCACCAGGTGGCAGTGATGCCCACAAAAAAATTAAATTAAAAAAAAGAAATGTTAAATAAATTCATCTAAGTAGTGGTAAATGATCTAATAATGGAGGAAAGATACCACAGAAATGTACCAGCGAAAGTGGGAGTTTGAAAAGAACATACCCCACTAATGGCTATCTGGGGAACCTTAGTTAAGTTATTGAAAATCCATGGATATCATTTTCCTTATTTTTAAAATGAAAAGATAATATTTTTGAAGGCTTGTAAAGATTATATGAGAGATTAAATAATAAGTCTATCAATGCCTGACAACAAAAACAAGTGGCAGTCTTAATAGTAATTTGAAATTATGAATACCAGTTTAAAACTTTGAAATTGAATGTGAAGAAATGTGTTAAAGAATAAGTATACCTTGACCCTGAAGCAAGGCTAACACTTCGATGGGGCTGTTGGCTTCAAGCAGGAACCTAAAGAAATGTCTTCCTATGGTCTGCTGACCATTTCAGAACTTGTCATTGTAATGCTCAATTCATTAGAAAGAAACATCTGGGGGCAGGGGAGAATAAGTATACTTAATTTATAAAAAGAAAAGGTCAGTGTGAATTACAGTATCCAAGAAAGGTTTCATGGATCAAGAAGGAACTTAGAAGGGCATTAAAAGAGAGAAAAATAGAGTGTCCATCCCAAAAGAACTCTGTCAACAAAGGTTTGGGATCCTGAGCTTGAGACACCTGGAACCTCGGGCAGAATTTCCTGAACTCAGATCAAAGTATAGGAAAGAAATGAAAGAGGAAAAAACTGTGAAATGATTATATCTTCTATATTCAATCAGAAAATACTGTAAAACTATATGCCTTAACTATTATGGAACTGATCAAAATGTCTCCTTGAAATTAAAAATATAATTTTTAGTTATTATACAGCATCATAACTGTGAAGATATCAGCTAAGGTAAACTAAAAAAAGAAAACATTCTAAACACAAGAAATACCTTTTTCTTGATGCTATTGTTTTTAGGAAATTGTGGTGAAATAGCTAAAGACAGTAGGTATGCTTTGAAAATTAAGTTTTCACACAAAAATACAGCCAAATGAAATATGAAGGCATGCAAAAGGAAAATATTTCCCCCAATATCTCAAAAAGAACTAGCAACAGAAAAACAAATATGAAAGTGGCATGCATAAAGAGAAAAATGTGCACAGGTAAACAAATGTATTGTGATCTAACAATAGAAAAGATATTCTATTATGTAATTATATATTTCTCACAAACACTCTAAACTGGTTCTCAAACTATGGGAGGGAAATTCCAAGTTATTAAAATCTTATATCCCCATATACTTAATTAATCTCCCAAGAAAAGAAGTGCTAATCTATTAAAACCCTAGGAACTATATTTTATCTTTTAAACTGACACAAAACACACTGACAACTTAAGAAAATTTTCATTCCAATGATCTCATTTGTCCAAAAACTGAGGCTTTTTTATAATCTTCAAATGGTAAACTAAAAAAATGGTTTATGAAGATAAGTACTTAATATTTAAATACAGCAAAATTAAAATGTGACAAAGTGATACTCTAATTGTATTACTGAAGGTAAATTTGAAATCAACCACTATAATTTTTAAAAGCCAGAACTGAAAGAAAGCACGAGTTTAAAGGGAATATTTGAAATTCACTTTTATGATGTTTTAGTTGACATTTACTTTAATAGGAAATATGAATAACCTTTACCATCATACAGATTGCTTTTCAGTTTGTGTGTGTGTGTGTGTGTGTGTGTGGCATCCCTGCCCTGGTTACTTTTCAGTTTTTAAGGATGAAATTATTATGACTTGTCAATATTTTTTTGCAGACTCCCCCATGTGAAATATATATACTATGTACAGTGTTATGGGTTCTATACTATCTTTTCAAACATAAAGTTTTTTTAAGGGTAGCATTTAAACCAGACATAGATTTGAAGTTGATCTGCCCAGGGGTTTAAAGATGCCCTTCAATAACTCAGAAGCCCTAAGTAACATACTCCATTGGTAAATGTAAGATATTTTAACCCACCCAGCATTCTACCAAATAAAGATGGAGCAAACAGCATCCTTAAAGACTTCAACCTTGAAAATCCTGAATGAAAATCCTACTCAGTGTAAAGGTAACAGTTTGGGGTTTGATTCAATAGCCAAAGAAGCCCTCGAGGTAAAACACTTATTAAATGGAGACCACTAATTCAAAAGTCAATTTAGAAAGAAAATCTTCAATTCATGTTTTCTAGGGCTTCATCATTTACTCTATAGGATTTACACACAAAACCTGGAAGGTAGAGAGAGAAAGTAGCAAAATTCTCATTTTACAGATAAGAAGATCAAAAGGTAGAAAAGCTAAGAAAAATCCTTAGATTTTTATGGAAGGATCCCTCTTAAACAACAGACCTCTGTATTACTTATTACGCTTTTTTCATTTACAACTTATTCATATGGTGATGGAAGAACAGAATAAAATGTGACTAACAACCATTTTGAGGGGATCAAGAGAAAGGGCAGGATGAGCGACACTGAGGCACACAGCTAAGCCCACTTTTGACACGTGGTATGGGTTAGGAAGACAATGGATTTCTCTAAGAATTTTCATTTCCAATTTTTAAACTTCCATTCTGTGCTCACTTATAAACTAGTAATGAGCATTTTCTGCTCATTTGTCATTAGTAATAAGTCCAGTTGTCTAGTTGATAACTTCAGTCAGATAAATGCTTTTTTTTTCCTGTTTTTTTTGGGGGGGGCGGGCACCACTGCCTCTGGTGGTCACGGGTGCTACCCAGTGCTGCTCCTGAGAGCCGCTGCTGGATTTGAACCACCAAGCCCGCGGGCTGCAGTCCCACACTCCACCACTGACGCCCCAGGGGCTCAGCCCCAGATAAATGCTTTAAAATGTCTTAACACCATTCATTACTCAACTAAAGGTAAGTATCCAATTTTAAAAACAATGAATGAGGTAAGATGCAAAGTATTGGAATATGAAGGCCAAAGAGAAGAAAGCTCAGAAAGCACTGGAGGTGGAACAATTGTTTTAAAGCATATTATTTAGGATTTAAAATGTCCCTCATGATACCGTTTTAGGGTGATATATTAAAATGTTTCTTTTGTCAGCATCATTGTAAAAAGCCATGTTTTACAAGACCACAAGTTGGAAGAGTGAAGAAATAAAATGCTTACAGGTTTGTATCTCAGGGCATCTCTGTAGGATCCAAACAAAGCAGCCTGCGCCCTAAGGAAGGCCCTAGCTACTCCATCCCCCGTAGCTGTAGACTGCTTCTTCAGTTTATTTCTCAGGGCCGAGACCTGCATGACAGAGAGGAACAGTCACATTAACACCTCCGAAATTGGTACAGGGAGGTACGAACCCCATCAGCAGGCAGACCACGGTGTCTGCAGGTCAGCCAAAATCTCCTCCTCCTCCCTGATAGCTTATCTTCCTAACTGCAGAGAGCACCTGCTGGTCTGTTAATTGAAACGAAGGCAGGAGATGAGAGTAATGTGCTAATGCAAATTGGTTTATGCTCTCTTTTTTTTCCCAAGGCCTCTTGACATAAATAAGCTTTAATTATTTTACAGTAAACTGCTGGTGAGCCACTTTTCTGCAGATTTTTAGCAATTACAACATGTGTCTACTTGTTTTGGAAATGCAGCTGGGAGGGCCTCTTTCATTTCTGCTACGTAAGATTATTGGTTGCAGGTCCTCTAGGATCACTTACCATTTGATTTGATTTGGAGAAGCCTAATTTGCATATGCAATTTTCCAGTCATTTGCTGAATACTTTTTACCACATTAGATTCTTTTTAAGCTAAAAGCTATGGGAAACCTACCATGCATCAAGAATATATAGCAGGCTAATTATGAAACACTGTTTCACAGAACTTCAGGACAGTTTTCTCACACAGGCGTTCACGTTGCCATTTCTGAATGAAGAGAAACAGGCTCCGAGATGTGCATTAATTTCCTTTCACTCTTGGGTTAGGAAGTGGCAGAGCTCTCATTTGAACGTGACTCTGTCCTGTTTTTCCCCACTCTCCCTTGTGAACCAGTTGAGTCGGCACCGTACAATGCACCAGAGAAGGAAACGCTGCCTGTCCCTGTGCCACGCTCACAATTGCCAACCAGTAATTAGATGAAAATGAAGATGTTTAAACCCAAGAAATCTGTCTCTGGGAATTCACCAAATTAAAAGGACACTTATGTTTGGTGTAACTGCTCATACTTTTGCATCACATTTAATGTATTTTAAAGAACGTACATGATTTACCAATAGGTCCTACTAGCAGGGGGAGATGTGATACAATCCTATGCATTCAACTCATTTGACCAATTTACTTAAATATAGTGATTTTCATATCTACTTCGTCAATGCTTGAACATGTTATGATGCAAAAATTCTGTTTCTTAGGGGGAAACAAACCCTGTTGGGAAAAGTTCTGGTTGGATAGCGTGCTCACAACCTTATAAAACTGCCAGATAACAAATTGATATCACTTGTCCTTTATATATAAATGCAAAGAGGAATATTTCTACTTCTTTATGCAAGCAGTCTTGACTACTCTTGTAGATGATGATTGTAATTGAAGTGTCAACCTAATTAACAACTAAACTTTGAATAATGCTAATGAGAAATGAACACAGCATCAGAGGAAAGACCAGCTCTACAGGTGATAAACCTTCACAGTAGTGACATTTTCCACTGTAAAGTCACAGCTACTGTGATCTGATCAAAGAAAGAGACCCCCATTGGGTCCAATTATAACTATAGTTTTGAAAAAATTATTGAGTTATGATGTTCATAATCTATGCAGAAAGGCTTTTGCAGTATAGGTCTTCTCCCCATAGCTGTGATCTTTTCCATTTATATCCAGTTCCAGAGATTCAGATAAAAGTTTAGAGCCATATTTATTTAGTCCAAAAGTGCATAAACCAGGATTCATTTTAGATGGAGTTATTAAACACTAACTTTATTAAATGTACATTTTTTAGAAAATCAACAGATTCAAAGCAGTAAATACAGCTAAATGATATAAAAATAAACATTCTAGCTTAATGCCACGTATCCTCAACTTTACAATAATAGGTTTTAATGGTTTCAAATGTCTTTATGGAAAAACCAACAAGATTATATATCAATACTTTCACTTCTTGCAAACAGAAGAGGTTTATAATGAAAGGACAGTGGTTCCAGTCTTTCCAAGAAAGATATTTGTGTTTTTTAAATATTTTACTTTTATAATAAAGACATAATAGTCACTCCTTATAATTTCACCAAAGAAAATTGCTCAAAGATGAAATTGATGACCCAGTGCTCCACAAATCAAGGACACAGGATTCTTAAAGCAATTGTACCACATATGCTCATCAAGTGGAGGCAAGACGGCACAGTTCTCTGACCTTTATTACCTAAGATCCTGACTGCTTAGTTATCATTGCCTGAGTTATGCAACAGGATTAATCACACTACCCCAAGCCCTTCCCTTCAAAAGATCAAAAACGTGTAGTCTTCATTTCTAAAATTAATCAATGACAGTTCCTGTGCTCCAAGGTGCAAATTAACTTGCCTTCACTACTTGGTGGCAAGGTAGTAGAACTCTGATTTTAAAAAGCTTCATCCAGCTTTTTCCACTCTCATTTGCTAAGCTTGAATGCAGTGTTATTGCCTTGTGAACTAGTAATCATATCAAAATGTTAACATTTATAAACGAAAGGAAAACCTCTCTAGGACTTGACCAAATTCAACAAGCATTTTGATTTGTGATAATTTCTTATATTTTAGCATCCCAGTTGGTGTATCTCAGAGGATTTATATTATTTATCAATAGTCCCTACTTAGACAGGTATTTGTAAGTGAAATGCATGCCTAATATACACCCTTCCCTTTTAAGGGAGAAGAGATGTGATATGTTCCTATGCATTCAACCCATTCTTCATCAACATTTAACATGGGTGCACAGCAAACAAGCTTTAGGATATGTGCTGCCGAAGCGAGCGCAGAAAACAAGTTTAAAAAAACTTACAGAACTGAGAAGTGGGTGAAAGACATCGGACAGTGTAAGACATGAAAAAATAATAATAATTTATGAATTGTCAAGGATGAGGGATGGAAGAAGGGGAAAAATGAGGAACTGATAGCAAGGGTTCAAGTAGAAAGAAAAAGTTTTGAGAATGATGATGGCAACAACTGTACAAATGTATTTGACACATGGATGTATGTATGGATTGTGATGAGCTGTGTGAACCCCCAATAAGATGATTTTAAAAAGAAAGAAAAAAAGAACAACTTGTGGACAGATGTTGGGTGGGGGGGTAAGGAGACTTGTTCTCAAACTGCGCTCTCCAATATGGTGCCCACTAACACCACTAGCCCTATACAAGCACTTGAAATAGTTAAGATTTGTTGTAAATGTAAAACACAAACTAGATTTTAAAGGTTTTGTATAACAAATAAGTACAATATCTCAACAATTTTAGACTGATAACATGTTGATTATTTTAAATATATCTGTAAAAATATTGTATTAAAATTAATCTCACTTTTTTAATGTCACCCATTGCTATTAGGAAATTTTAAATGACTTTTATTGCTCACATTTCATGCTATTGTGTAGTGTTATTGCACATAAGCAAACTGTCTCATTTCATGCAGACATGTGATTTAAAAGTAGCTTAAAAAGAAATATTCTTAGATTTTTCATTTGCCTAGTTCTACATTATCTTCATTTGTGTAATCTCCATAAGACAAGCTTTGACTTGATTTCATCTACTGGGCTTTGACTGCCAGTAGATCTGAGGTTGTTCCTGTTTTTCAGAGAGCAAAAGGGCAGCTCGGGTTGCTATTTTTGAGTGCTACAGTGCATGCTCAAAAATAGCCTGCAAAAATGAAATGGTCCTCTTTCAATTAGGCTCATATATAATATTATTAATATTATATAAAATAATAGGGTCAACATTGCTGTTTTGCTGGCCCTGAGATCACCGGAGGAAATCATCACCAGTTGCCACTGCCCTTTGTAGTGTTAATGAGCTTTTAGCAGTCTTTAGCTATAAAAACAGTATTGGCTCTTCGGCATTTTTTCAAATCTTGTTCTGGGAAATATCATACTCTACTTTAATTCCTAAACTTCTAAGTTCAGTCATTAATAAATGTACATCTTCCTCTGAAATACTAAAACTTATTACTCACACATAATTCTGAATTCACAAAGCATTTGGAATTTTGGTCACGTGGCTATTTACTACAAAATTCTGATTAATACGAAAAAAGTATTAACTGTTTTCTCTTTATCTGCATGATGTAAACTAGCCTCAAACTTCCCCAATGGCTAAATTTTACTTCCGGACTGATTTTGATTTTTATAATTTTCATTCTGTAAAAAATATTTCTGTCCAATTAGATATTGCAATTGATGCCATGCAAAGGAGCTTCAAAAATAAGTTTCATTTCTCTTATCAATTGTATAGATTCCTTTCCTACAAAGAGAATGCAGTGCCTCCACAGAGCCATGGGGAGGAAGTATGGCCTGGGTTTAGCACACTGGGAGTGCACAGCAAGGTGAACACTATCACGGCCAATTCTCCACTTTCACCCTCTGAGCGCAAAAATGACTATGAATAAAAAGAGGGAATTACATGAGTAAACACAGCAAATGGGTATAAATTAAAGCAGTGGCAGTCACATGCACACAGCCTGAGTAATGAAGTAATTATGGTAACTAGGAGTGAGTCAGGAAGAACGAACATATTAGGAGGTTGAGATTTAAAGAAGTAACAGATTTTTTTCATTACTTTACTTTTAGATGTGTCTTCAAAAGGAGAGGGGGGAAAAGATAAACTGCTCAAACCACAAATTTAAAATTTTCTTTTTCTTTTTTTGCTTATGTTTACAAAGAGAAAACAACAGGGTAAAGAAAAGGAGATAAAAGTAAGTGTTCAGATTAATCCTTAGCTAATACACACTTCTGGAAACACCCTTCTGATTTTAAATAATTCCTTTTAAATAACTACACTGTGCTCTACAAACTGTATACCTTGAGAAAAATGTAAGCCTTCAAATAATAATTTGCTTTAAAACCACGTTATAAAGTTGAAGTCTTTTATTCTCCAATAAAACCAGGTATATCTACCATATGAACCAGATACTAAAATTTCTACATTTCTTCAATCCTTCTAATGTTCAGTTTTCTAAGAAACAAAATAAACTCTTCCTTCCTAATATAATTTCCCAGCATGATTTTAATTGGGTTAATCCTTTAACACTTATTCAGTGAAAAGCATAAAATATGCTCACATAATTAGGGTATCATTACATTGTTTCCTTGTATATTTCAATTACTAATCAAAACCTAACTAATACAATATTCTATAACGAATTCCTTTTAGAAGGATCTTATTGTTAAGCTGCTCGTACCCTGTGCCGCCCCCCACCCCCCAAAAAACTGATGTCATGTCAGTGTTACTATGTTATCAATATTGTTTTCATCTATTAAATTTTTAGAGGAGGAACCTGGGGATTCTCAACACTTCACCCTTTCTTATTCGTCATACAGAATACATCACAAAATTCTCCAGTTTCTTCTAAGAACACAGACTTTCAAATCTACTTTTCTAAATCTATGCCACTACTGGGATTTAAGCAACTACTCTCTCTCATCCATACTATTCCAAATGGCCTCCTACTGATCGTCCAGTAATCTTCAGGATTTAGAGCTCAGAATTTAATATTCAGATATGAACACACTATTTTGCTGCTAAAAATCTGCAGAGAATTTTCAATAAGATCCAAACACCCTTAACAAGAACTACAGATCTGGTCTCACCCACCTGTCTCTACCCCCCTAATTTTGCACACCACACTCTTATTCACCCAGCCACACCGACCACTGTCTGACCCTTTCTTGAACTCACCAACCACTGCTCAATAGGAGAATCTTTGTACATGGTAGTTTTCCTCTCTTTGCTACTTCTTTTAGCAGACTCCTCATCCAGGTCACTCGTGCAAAGAGAGTTCCTAACAATTGCGCTAGACTCAACCACACAGGCTGGTCTTTGTGGACTGCTGAGAACGGTACCTCAGCCTGCCCACAATGTTCATTCCCACTTAGTGAGTGAAGACAGTGCTCTCCCCAAAGAAATCCTCAATTGCGACTTGGAATATGGTTAGTCCAGCTAGAAACTCTATTTCCAATGCCCCTTCCCATGGTGTGACCACTGGCTGGATTCAGGCAAACTGTGACATTTTCATGCCACACACCTACAGCAGACATTGCTATCCTTTCCTCATTTTCTCTTTTTCTCCTGGGACAATGTAGACAAAGAGTACTAGGGCAATTAACTTAAACCTGGAAATGTATTGAGGATAGCGGTTTCCCACAACTCTGGATTTTTTTTTTTTTCTGTTACAGTTTTAAAAAGAGAGAGAGGGCTGAGCTCACGTGGCATAGTGGTTGAGTGCGGGACTGCAGCCCACTGGCTTGGCAGTTCAAGTCCAGCAGCAGCTCTCCAGGAGCAAGGCTGGGCCTGCCACTCCCACTAGAGGGCAGTAATGCCCCCCAAAAAGAAGCAAGAGAGAGAGAGAGAGAGAGGAACTAAACAGATAAAACCATGATCAATGGAGAAAAAATTGAAATTGTCAAGGACTTCATCTTGCTTTGATCTACAATCAAGAGTTCAAAGGAAACATTGAACTGGGTAAATCTGCTGCATAAGACCTCTTTAAAGTGAGGAAATTAAGGATATTATTTCAAGGAATAAGGTACACTGGCCCACGCTAGGCCATTTTTAATCACCTCATATGCATATGAAAGTTGGACATTAAATAAAGAAAATGAAAGTAAAAATATGGTGCTGCTTTAGATTACTGAATGCGCCATAGACTATCAAAAGAACAAACAAATCTCTCCGGGAAGAAGTAGAACCAAATGCTTCTTAGGGGCAAGGATGAGAGATACTGTCTCGCATACTTTGGACATGTTGGGTGGAGAGATTAGTCCCTGGGGAAGGACATCATGACACTCCATCAGTGCAGGAATAGTGAAAAAGAAGAAAGCCTTTGACAAGACAGATTGACACAGTAGCTGCAATAATGAACTCAAATATAAGAATAAATTTTGAGAATGGTACAGGACTGGGAGTTGTTTAGTTCTATTGACACAAAGTCGCTATGTGTCTGAAGAGATTTGAGGGCACTTAACAATAATATCTGTAAAGCAGTCTATACTCTAATTAATATATCACATATAAGGGAAACAAATAGTACAAAGAATTTATATGTAGTTTATGAATATACCAAATTGTATACAAATAATGTATTCAAAGTTAGCTTTGTGTGTTTATGAAAATAGGTTACAATTGAGGCCCCCCCCTCACACACACACACACACAAAGCACAAAACAGGCATTATTTGCTTAAGAATCTGGTAACACAAGCTCCTTACTGCTTCTATAATTTTTCAAATTAGTGTGCCTAAAGTCCAATCTTCAAAGCAACAGACATGGGGTCAGATTCCTGCCAGGCTAAAGAAAAACCAACCTCAGGCTCACTGCCTGTATTTACCATTCTGCTGAAGAGAAGAACAGTGGAGCTCTTGGGAGTGTGTGCATGACCACATGAAAGTTACGCCGCAGAAGCACCATTGTGCCAAGAACAGGTTCACTCTACCTACCTCATGTTTACATTAAATAAGGACTTCTTGTTGTGGCATGGCCTCCTATCCTATTTCTTTATAGCATTTGTCTCAATTTGTAATGCCAATTACATGTTTAATACATGTGCGCCACAGGAATTTTTATAATTTTTATTTATATTTTATATTTTTATATTTTTTACCACGCTACACCAGCACTTAACAAAGAACAAGTATGTAACGGGTACTCAGTAACGGTAAGCTGAGAGAGTGAATGAATGAAGAAGTTAACAGCCTGTCCCAAGTACACTTCCACAATTATTACTTCAGTGTACTGAATCAGACACTTTGTGCTAGGGCCCAGGGGCATAGTACTTCTGAACATTTACCAGATCACTATGACCTCTAACATCGAGCTGTGGGAACAATGCTTATCAAAAGAAGTCCTGGTGGTGGTGAAGTGGGAAACACATTGGGCTGCTAACTACAAGGTCAGGGGTTTGAAACTACCAGTTGCTCTGGAGGTCAAAAAGAGGAGAGTGTCACAGAAACCCTGGAGAGCAGTTCTCCTCTGTCTTACCATGGTTGCTGTGAGTTGGAACAGATAATGGGGACACTGCACTTGGTTTTGTTTTTATTATAGAAAAAGAGCTCTTGTGCTGTGGGTTAGGAATTAAGACTCTTAACCACAAGGGCAGTAGTTCAAATCTGCCAGCATTTCCATGGAAGAAAATAGAAGCCATGTGATCTAAAAAGATTTATGTTCTCAGAAACCCTGTGGACATTTGTCATGAGTCCAAATCAACTTGGTGATGGGGGATTTGATTTTAGTTTTATAATAGACCATATCCATTTAACATAACACATGCCAAAAAGCACCCTGCTTTAATATAGAAGCATTGAAAGGAACAGGAACACATTTACATTTTAAATGTTTTTAAAGGGCAAAAACAAGGCTTTCATCTTTTTTGTTTGTTTTTAATACTAGGAACAAAAACAGAAACTCACGTTTTTACATAAAGCTGTATCAAAAGACATTAGAAGAAGAGCTAGGAAATTTGCTTGGAAGGGAAAAGCCATGTGGTGGCCAAGGATCTTCGTGAGCAGCACTTAAAAACCACCAAAGTTACAACTATGAATCCATTTGGAGTTAAAAGTATAGAGGCAAAACAGGGAGTGGCAAACATCTGGATCATCTGGGTAGGGGAGATATTTTCTTTTTCACTTGAGAGAAAATAACCTAATTTTCAGAAATGTTTGGAAGCCTTGTTGAGATTTGAGCATTGGTTTCCATTGGACTGGTCTCATTTCTTTTGCATTGTAAGTTTACATAAAAATACACCAAGAAAACAGCAACAACCATAACAGTTTACTTATAAACAAACAAGCAAAAATACTTTTTAAAATCATCAAATCTCTAAACATAACTATTTAAAAGGATCTTGGCTTACAGGTTTCTTTCTTTACCAATGAGAATCAGGTGAAAACATCCTTCTAAGATGTTCCAGAATGCATATGACAAAAGATAAACCAAGTACAATTTTATTTCTTTTTAATAATCATTTATTGAATGCCTACTTATTTTCAAAGCACTGCACCAGGATGGAGTATTAGGTGTGGTGTATCGATCAATGCTCAAGAAGTAGATGCCTAGAATCTAACCGGAGGAAGAGAGCAGAGCATCAAGGGATGTATGACTCTGCTTCTGCAGAATCACACTGAAAACAATTACTTTTGTCTCCTGATATCTGCCCTTTGGTCTAAATAAAATGTTTACATTTCTTTCAAAGATAACTGTTATCGTTCTAACCTGGCCACAGTAATGTGTTGAGTTCACATAGGCTATAAAGACTATAGTATAACTGTGACAAACTTGGACCTAATATATACTAATATATAACATATACTAAGACAATTTAAAGTGTAAACTTTCATGTGAGGTTAGGGGAAATATTCAATATCTAAAAGAGTTTTCTGTTTGTTTCATTGTTTTGGAACTTTATTAAAATGCAGAGCTGATATAACAATTCTCTGATAAAGTCTACTCCTTTCCAAGCTTATTTCCAAATTAGTTAAGTCACTGGAAGGTACATGACCAAAAATTCTTAGAGTTTTGGAATGTGCTCTGGTTTTTTAGACTTTTAATAATTGCTGGAGATTCAGAGCAATGTGTGTGTCTCCTTTTCATGTCACAATAAAAACATTAACCTATTCCTGCATGAGATACTTGAAAGTCTCACTGTAACAGGAATCGCATTTTCAGGGAGATCACGTTATAATCAAGTCTTTTATTGCTTTAGTAATTAAATATGCTCCACCATATAACTTAGTGTGGTCCACAGCAAAGTGTACGACAACTCGTGAACACACTGTATTTTTGACAAAAATTAATAGTGGGAAATAGAATAATTTTTTCCAGTGGTATCATATAGTAGGTGAAAATTAGTTTAAAAACAGTGCTGAAAATCTTAATTTAAATTAAATTGGTCATGTTGCTTTTCATTTAATAAGATCAGAATGGAGGGTAAGCTACTGTAGTAAAATTTTAAGAGTAACTCATTACACGTTGTATATCACATTAAAATAAGAGGAACCAAGATCTCCCAATATCCAGGGGACAGGCCGAAGAATCCAAAGAACTAAAGCTTACGATAAACCATTAATGATGTACTTTCTGCATGCTTTCATTATCTTATCTTAAAGAGGAATAAAAAATATTGACCCAACTTAGCACATATCAATAGCTAGTAAACTAAAATTATTTTAAAACATTTAAGAAATGTTTAAGAAATATTGGGGGAGAGGGAGACCACTTTGAAATGTGCATGGAATTAAAGATAATGGCATCCTCCACAAACTTTAAAGTACCCTCGCAGCGCTGGGTAGCTCCCACGACCACCAGAGGGCAGCGATGCCCCCCAAAAAAACTTTGAAGTACCCTCATAAATCAAAATTTACTTTTTAATTGAAATACTGTAATAATGTACGTAACTTTTTCAGATGTCAATTCCAACTGGTTTTATCTGTGGGAACTAGTTAATAATTGTCTCAATATTCATATGGAACATTTTAAAAACTTATATAATTCTAGTTAAAAGCTTAGTTTTCCAGTAGGTGTTCATTTATTATTTATAAGATAATAATAATCCTCCAAATAACTTCTCAAAATGCTCATGAGTAAGAAATTAAATGAGCATCAATATCTCAGAAATACAAAATTTTAAACTACTATGATTCTCAAAAGTGAGTTTTCTTAAACTAAAATGAGCTTATTTGAAAGTTTAATATTTCAATCACCTGATTTATCTCCCACACTCATAAACAGATCACAATACCTTCAATTAACATTGTTGCATTTAATTACTAAATAAGTTTGCATTTCAACACACTCAAACTATGCTGAAGGCATCTATTTGGCACTGCTAAAAACTATAAGATAATATTCTAATGTATCTCCTGCCTTTAAAAGTTATTCCATGTAGTAACCAATATCGCTAATTTTGCTCACAATGAAATGTTTATTTTCTTTTAATGATGTAGATCTATAGTGAAATGATGAAATCGACATACAAGTGTTCTTGTCAGAAGACAGGAAGAGTTTTTTTCCCCTGTCCTTCAGAAAAACAAAGGATTCCTGAAAGCTTTGCCCTGATTTATTTTTCCAATTTTAAATACCTTAAGAGTTAGCGGAACTGCTACTGGCATGGTAGTATTTCTAACAGTTAATAAATCTAAAATATTATGTGTGAATATTGGAATGAAGCCATTAAGAAGATTACAGCATGCAACACAGCAGAGGGTCCACAGGAAAAAAGAACTAGTAATTCAGGACAACTGTGACCACTGACCTTTGAACAGTCAAGACCACTGGTCAATCTGACACAATAATAGAGTGCACATGCATAGAAAGTCATCTAGCCTGTACGTATAATTTAAATGCTCTGATGAATGATTTTAAAAGGCCTCCATTTAAATCTCAGGTAATCTATTAAACAATCAGAAAAACCAATAGTGATATTTGGAGGTTTCAATTATACTTTATTCAATGTACACACATACAAAAGCTTTCTAAAATTATTTGTGATTTTAATATGTCTTGTTCAAAACATTTACAATTGCCAAAAGCATGATGTGATGCTTTAGCAGATTTCCTCCAGAACTACCACCTAGTTTTGGTGATGTCTTGGGCAATTACCTAAAATATTTTTGGAAAATGACTAGAACTTTAAAGCACCTCATACTTTTAGTAAATGGTCCCAACTTCACTTTAGAGTTATTGCAATTTGTTTATTCTCCAAATTTGTAGATTTGTGGCCCTTAATTTCAAGCATCTATCTATACTTTCATACACACACATAATATATATATTACATACCACTGTGCAATGTTCTTTCAGTTTATGGGGTCGAAAAAGTCAGTGGAAAAGTTGAATATATGATTTTGAAAATTTTCCCAGAACTTTCTGAAGCCCCTTCATATACACGATATTTTAGTAACATTTAATTATACTATTTCTCATTAATAATCTCTTTCATTTTATATATCTAGTCTACTATTTTTACATACGTTTTTTAAAACAGCTAAATGAATTAACAAAGTAATTCTACCTTGAAAAGAGTACTTCTCAATTTAATAATGTCACCTATCCAAAATATGGAATTTAAAAACTCTTTCAGTCAAAGAAAAAACTATCAATATGCTGACTATAGACTTTAAGATCATATATCTTACAGTGGAATTTATATTTCTTATATGTTTCTTTTCTCTTTTTCTTCTTAGTTAATTTGTTTTAAATAAATAAACAAGTTATCTCCTTAGGGTATCGACAATAGAAAATTCATGAACACGTGAAATATATTCTTAAAAGTTGGTACTATATCTCCACTAATTATTTCTATATCCAGTGAAGAAGACTTTGATGGATTTTTAAGTGAATAACTCTAATCATCTCTAGCCACCACTGCAAAATTTTTATAATGAGGCAATCTAGTTATAATGAGCTAAAAAGATATTATAATTGTTCACTGGCCTGAGTTTGGATTTGTTCACACATAGTATAAAATTTATTACAGCACAATAAAGCAGTTCAATTTTAATTTGCTTCAAGGTCAGCAAGTATTTTGGGCTATTTATGGTCATAAATAATCAGATAATAACTTTAAAATCATATTTTTCTAATCACTAGCCTAAAAGAACCATCAAGGTTAGTATGACTGCAGTATATGGGTGTTTTTGATGCTTAAAATTCTCCTTATCCAAACTCCTTACTAATATATCCCAAGATAGCATCAATATTGCAAATGAATATATTCTTAGGGGTTTTCCCCCTTGATTTTAATATTCCTAAGAATGGATTTTTAAGGGAGATTATTTCAATTAATAACTATAAAATGAAGACATCTTTAAATATCCATTAAAATATATACAAAAACAGACAGAAATATTTCTGCCTTGTCCTGAAGAATACCAACTCCCACTCCCCACAAAACGCAGTTTTGAAAGCTATTTAACATGAAATATACAATATGCCCCATTGCGCACGCACGCACGCATTCTCTCTCCCTCTCTCCCTCTCTCTCTCTCTCTCTCTCTCTCTCTCTCTCTCTCTCTTTCTCTCTCTCTTTTTCCCTACAAGATCAAAGACCAGAAGAGAACTGGCACTTAATTTATCAGCCTTTACAGACAAAAGACAGTTTTCGTCATTTCAAAAGGATCCGATGTCTTTTATGACAACCTGGGCTTGCAGTTTAATTTACAAATAGAATTCTAAGTAAGCAGTCTTTGCTCTGCCAAAGCAAAGGACAAACAGTGTAGGTTTTCATTCTTGTGGCCCTCAGCAGGATAGAAAAGATTAAAATAAAACTGAAATAATTTAGAGAAAACAAATAAATGTTTCAGAAAGTTGAGGGAGATCAAAGCCAGAATTTTCTGACCCCAACTGTACAAGCATTTCTTATTATATTGACCAGTGCCATCAGATCATTAATTAAAAGGAAAAGCGCTGGCAGGTGGCAGGGAAGCAAAAGCCGATAATTGGCCCCCTTCTTCTTCTTGCCTTCAAAAACTCTCTCATTCTTTTGCAAGACATGCCACTAGGCAGACAGAAATGCCTACTTTGTAATATAATGATTAAGATGAGATGAAGAGACTTACATTTAAAGAAGCTCTGCCTAATGAATGCATCTAGCTTTTTAATTATGATCCTACTTCTACAATGAGGAATATGATGTTTCATTCAACATCTCATCAACTGTCAAAAGGTAAAAATACTAAATATAGAAGTTACACGATTCCTTTCACACTCCATCCCATCACACATAATCCTTTAATTTTATACAGAAAACAACTTTTAGTCATTCCAAGGTCCAGGAGGAAACACCGAGATGATGCATTATAAAATACCCTTTCGACTTACCACATCACTTGGTAGATTGCTCAAGTCATTAAATGGAGATTCTAAAGTGTTTGTGTCAACATTTAACATAACCACATCTTCCAAAGATTTATTCTTCACTCTCTGTTTTAAAAAAAACATAATTGTGAGCAAACATCTTAATATATTTTTATTAAAACCTTAATAAGTTGAACCAGGGAAACTTATCTTAATGCACTAGTCATGGATTTTAAAAAAGAGAGAAATCACTACATTTTTAAAATAAATATAACAACATAACATTCTCAGAGAAAGAGCGCCAACCACCAGCTCAAAAAGATGATTCAGGAAAAGGTTTAAAATAGTGTTCATGCAAACATTTATTTTGGAGATAGATGAACATAATTTAAATATCAAGAAGTTATGACAACAAAGAAGTACAAAAAATAGACAATTGTATCAAACTACATAAATGTATACTGTACATACTCATGAATAAGCCGAGTTTTTCAGCACATTCTTTATGCAGTTTTTGTGGTAAAATTAGATGCCTCAACTGATATTCGGGTTGGCATATACTCAAGTATATATGGTATTCTATAAAATTCATCAACTGAATTATAATTCCTCGATATAAGAAAATGTATCTGGCTCTATACCTCTTTAGCACAAATCACACTGCAAGTCTAATATAAACCAATAACTCTATGACTACAGTAATAAACTGCTAAGTTTTAAACTAATAAATATTTTCTCTATATTTTCCATACTGATGATGATGAAAATAAAGTTGAAAAATTTTTAAAAGATCTAATTGAATATACTGCTAGTAAGAGCAAATTTATGACCTATGAGATGATTATTTTCAACTTGACAGCTTATTTAAAATAATTAAATTACTTGAGTATGCAGATGATTGAAAATAAATTAGAATGCCATCATTTTGTCCTTAAATAAAGGAAATATTTTCTGTTTACTTTTCCAGTTTAAACCAATATGTAAACTTAAACCATAAAATGCAGTGGGCCTTATTTAAGTGAAAGCAAATAGCACTATTCCTGAGTGTAAACAAATGGCAGTCTCACTACTATATCCAGCAAATCATAATTCCTTAATTGTACAGGTCAACTTCAAAACAGGTTGAATAAGTTCAGTGGTATAATTTTTTAAAATAACATTCTCAAATAATATGCAGCATTTAAAGAAAACATTAAATACATTTTTAAGTAGAGCAAGTCAGTTTAAGTTAGTCAACAGTGAAGATTCTCTGATCCATTTAGTATTCCATATGTCTGAATATCAACTTGAATGTAAAATTTACTGGGAAAATGGTAGTCAAGCATAGGGGATTCCTATCTGCTAGGAAAGTCATACAGTCTAGGTAGAGTGTGGAATCTCAGAGGAACCCAAAAGTACAAAACTATATCTTATAAATGACAGTATATTTATTCTAAAGTGAGCTGGAAAAGATGCTCCATTCTTAAGATACCAGCATGAAGTCACTTACAACAGTCAATTATCATGAAAGAATTTATACACTCATTTCCTTCTCTTTCCACATTATGCATGTGATACAAATACTTATGTATAAAGTTTAAATATGAGATAAAAGCTATATAAATGAACTACAAAATAATTATAAAAGTAACTACACTACAAAGAAATTAAATTTAAATTAATGGCATTTGAATGAAAACAGATCATCACTTTGATGTTTACCTTTAATCTTCATTAGTTTCTATGATCAAAATCAGAAAACAATTCTGATGAATATATATATGTGTGTGTGTGTATATATATATATATATATATGTCAGTAGTGAATCTTTTACAGCATAAAATAATTTAGCCAAAGTCAAAGCTACATGCCTTCAAAATGTTGAGACTCTAATACTAAATTTGAAAAAAAAACAGTGGTATTAATATGAGATGTACATTTATCTTTTCATATGTGGTCTTCTACTTTTAAAGTCTAAAAGGCTAAATATTAGAATGCACCAAGAGTGGAAAAAGGCATTCATGTCAAAAAAAATCAATAAATTGTGAGTCCCTTAAAGTGAGGCTAAGTCTACATAAGCAAAAAATAATAGCAGTATAAATTTAAATATTTGATGACGAAAATTTAGATTTATGCTATTATTTTGACTATTTCCCTCAGTCAGGCATAGCTATTTTTTCCCCTTCCTAAGTAGGAGTGAAAACTCATATGGTATATGAAATGGCACTTCTTTGTTATTTCCCATCTCATAACATTCATAATCTGTGGAAAGATTATGAATTTTTTTGCATGAAAAAAGCAAAGACATAAAAATTAATTTGTCTTTTCTTCAAAAACAATATAAGAGCATTAAGAAATAAATGGAAATACTCCTAAGGAAGTATTGGCTTTGAATGGAGGACTCCATGTGAGGGACCCCACGGGTCCCAGTGGACTGTACTACCTGACGCCTCCGACGTTCCTGGAGTTGGTCAGTACGCCTTCCTGCTGAGGCACCATGGAGGCAGCTGAGTGCTAGCTACCCTGGGGCTTCACAATTGAGCTCAATGACTGTTGTATCCAACCATTCAATTCATAGTTTTTCTCACACCCATGTCATAAAATCCTTTCATGCAATGTAACTACAAATGTGTTATGTACATTAGTGCAAAGAAATGTTACAATCACAATATAGCAGCAATTGTATGATCTTTTGAATCTTTTACACATTAAATAAAGTGATGCTACATAAATAAATAACTCTTATTTGAAGTATCCACTAAATTAGACCTCAGTGTGTTTTGAGTTCAAATTTGATATTTATTTTTCAGAGAGAACAAAATATTTTTACCCTTGATTTTAGAAAATATCTGTATTTCAAGAAGAAATAATTATATAAAATCAAAGAGTCAGATTTCATAGAATATTAGCTTTATGTATCTTTAAAACTTGTTTATAATTTTTCTGTACAATTCATGAAAAGTTTTGAAATTGTTTTGAGCAAAAGGGGTAGAAGAAAAGACTTTGATTCTTCTTGAAAAAAGAAAAAGAAAATTGATGGTAGAATTGCAGCCAAAGAAAATTTAAGACTCCTACTTAACATCAGTCTCACTATTATGTGACTGTATATTTAAATTACCAAAAAATTTTTAATTAAATATGAATGAGAGAAATTTTAAAGAGAGCCTGCCTAATAATAACATAAGATGAGTGAAACTACAGGGTGTATATCATCTTATAGATTAAGGAGAATGTTACTAAATGGTACTCAATTGGTTTAGAAGAATTCCTCAAGTTCCTAGTATACCTTTTCTTTCACTATCAAACTAAATAAAGTTGACTACCAAGTTCAAAAGTCTAAACTGCAATTATAAAAGAGAGATTTCAGTCAATCTAATCATGGCTGCAAATAGTCTTACTTAGGGATAGGAGCAAATTTAAAGTTAGATAGATCACACTTCTTTCAAAGACAACACTTTCATTTGCCCTGTAAATGACTCTGTATAATGATTTTGTAGATACAATAACACAAGTAATTAAACCTTTAAAGCATGTGTCCCATACCTTAGTATATTCCTATAGTATTATAAACTTCCTATATACTTTATAGTCTTATTACTATATACTTTCCCCAGTAAAGCCAAATTATTTGTTTTAAAAGCTGATGTAGAATTGTGATGCAAAAACACAACCAATTCAGTGTTACAACCAACTACATACGCTTCTTATGCCTACAAATACATAAATATAGTACAGAAATAAAATGAGCTTTTAGACAAAATAAGAAGGGATACACATGAGGGGGTTCCAAAGAGTTCATTGGAAATAGCATTTTTTAATTGTAGTATTTTCATGAACTTTCTGAAGGCTTCTAGTGTGTGTGAGTGTGTGTGTGTGTGTGTATAAATATACTAAAGTCAGTGTCAAATTTGAGGAGCCTTGTTCTGAAACCATCATCTCCAACTATGGTTGGATTTTGCATGAATTCAATTTACTGATGAATAAAACACCAAACAGACATTCCAAAATCTTTAACATACTCTCATTTCTCTTTTCCTTTATAAAATTTTTACTTTCACTACAATTAACCATGACAGGTAAGGATAAAGTTTCTAAAAATGAACAAAATATAAGGAATCAAAATTGTTATCTAACTCAGATTTCAGCATTAAAAATAAACCTACTAAAGGAATTCATTAAAAGCTGTTCTTTATTAATGGCAAAAAAAAAAATTCTGCCCAACCAATCTGAAAACTGAAAAGTGAAAAGTGCTGAAAACTGAAAAGTGCTCCAAAGCTAAAAAAATAACGAGAGGCCAAAGCTGCAGTGAGAGTGCATGCAGCAGGGCACGGAGCGGCCTTGCTGAAGCACACGGGAAGACGGCCAGCTCTACTCAGTCCTCAGGATGTTTCTTAATTATGTAAAGTGAGGACTTATGGTATAAATAGTGACAAAGATAAGCAATAGAGGAATATAGTTTCTTGCTGTTAATAATGTAAAAATATAAAATGCTTATCTAAGTGAAAATCAGCTATTAATGTAAAATTGTTGCTCAAAAATTGAGTTAATGATAATATGCATGCATGCCCAGCTCAGGAACAAATTAATCCCAAGGAAACTGGAATCTACTAGCAGAATGCCACTCAATTGACCAAAGCGCTATATTTGTATCCAAGCCTTTTGTTGGTGGTGTTAAGATTCAGAATGCAGAAATCTAACCAACAAGAAATGGTCAGGGTGTTTCACTAGAATGATGACTCGTGTGATATGGGTAACTTTGAATGGGATGGTGACAATACCAGTCATCCTTTAAAAGGGCTAAAAGTGAAAACTTCAGTTTCAAAAAGCTTTATTCTAATTAAGCAATTCATGATTAGTATATTAAAACCAGGTCTTTAAAAAGCAAGCTGATCAATTAGATCATAAGAAAGCTTGCAAAATAAAAATATTTTCCATTATGATTCTTAATCATCTGAAATTTGCTTTTTAAAGCACAGGTATGAAAAAGAACTATAAATGGTCCTAGGTTATCAAAAGCAAAGAAGTTCATCAAAGACTCATCTTTTAGTGTTTACATTCTTACCAGATACCAAATACGACCTGTTGTAATGAATTTGAAATTATTAAAGAGTATCATTTAGCTCTTATTTAAATGAAATTAATTCAGCTTTACATTTTTGAAAATAACCATGTAAGAATATTGTAAATGAAACCAGTTACTACTTCATACTATTTCCACGAGCTTCCCTTCCAAATAGAAAAATAACTTTGTAATGAATTAATTTATTTCTATCTCATGTCTTAAAGATACTCACCTCTATGAGACTGGAGTGTATTCCAATCAGGTATGGCATTGGGGCACTAAAGTAAAAATATACATTCATGTAATTCACTTTAAATAGACATCAACTTATTTCAAAATGCTTATAAATTAATTAAATGCATATATCTAGCATAACACATTATAGATTGTCAAAATTGGTCAACATATATTCATTTTAAGGGCTTTTTAATATATTTAAATCATGATTAGGTGGCACAAAAATGTTTAGATCACGTTTTAAAAACAATAGTTGTAATGCTTAATGGAACTATTAGATCTAGGCCATAACCTGAGTTGAATCTTTTCCATATACCTCAAAGTAAATATATCCTAAATAATCATCAAATCTACTCACATTTTTTGGTATATTTTTCTTACTTGATTTAAAGAAATTGAGTCCTCCTTGCCCTTAAGGAATTTCTACTCTATCAGAGAATATGAACAGTAAGTAGTTCTTGTAGCATACGAAATCAGAGTTAATGGTATTTGGGGAAACATTTCTCATGAAATATAAAAGGGAAATTAAATTCACCTTGATTTTCCAAAATCAAAATAATAGTTGACTAGAAATTAACAGATGTCTGTGCAGGTAATGTGTGTCTATAAATATCAATTTGAAAATAGAACATCAATCTTTCACAGAAGCATTTGTGCTAAATTGAACAAAAATATCTTCTATCAACAGAAATAAAGCTCTTTTTCTAAAAGCTCTGAATACTGATCTAAACGTCACTGTCATCATCAGACTACAACAGTCCATACTTCTATATATCTAATTTGCTTCTGTAGTGTATCTCAACAGACTTAAGACTTTTCAAAATAACCTCAAATTGTTGGATACATATTTAAAGATGGATAACCTTTTGCTTTAGGAATACTGGTGGAACAGTGAGTAAGTGATCAGCTGTTCATCGGAAGGCCCACTGCTCCAACCAGCAGCACTCTGTGCTAGCAGAATGGGGCAGGCAGCTCCATCATGAGACACAGCCTTGGGAGTCCCCTGGGCTCCATTCGGTCCTACAGAATTCAGACAGGCTCGATAGCAACAGGGTTGGTTTGGTTTGGGAAACACTAGTCCATGGGAAATGAAGTCCTAATAAAGAATTGCTGAAGAGTTCTTCTTTATTTTTTTGAATACTCTTTAGCCTGGACATGCTAGATTTTTCTTGTTCTAATTCCCAGCTGTCCTATCTTTTGTGGTTTTGTCCCTTCTTTCTTTCTTTTTCTTTCTTTTTTTTGGTAGTTGTTTAGTAGAAGAGACTATCAGGAATTGGTCTGGTGTTTGACTGAAAATTGAGAATGACTGATGTAGGCCCTGATATTGTTAAAACCAAAGAGAGTGTTCTGCCTTCAAAAGGGCATCAGAAATACAAGTGTAGACTGTTCCACTTTTACCTAAATCAAAGAAGGCTGGTGCTGGGCTCTGGTTCCCACCGCTGGGCTTCTTTGAGACACTATAAACCAAACTCACTGACAATGAGTCCATCCCTTCCAACTAACAGGGATCTCTGAAGGACTGGGTGGAACTGCCTCTATGGGTTTGTGAAACTATCACTCTCTATGGAAATAGAAAGCCTCCTCTTTCAGTGCCTGGCAGTTCTGAACCGCTGTCCTGGAGGCAAGCAGCCTATTTTGAAACCACGATACCACCATACCACCAGGCCCTTCTTAAGGCACTCTATGGAAGAGTCTCAGGCACATGTTATTTTCTATTCTTATCTCCTATGACTGGGGTCAGGCAACTTTCACAAAATAAGCAACTCCCAACAACTTAGATATGTCATACCTCCCTCATATTCAAAATAAAGTAAATTTATTAAGACCACTGTGCCAATTGCTAATTCACCCTAGGTAAGCTTGCTTTACTCACAAGATTTATAATACAGAAAATCTATAGTATCTTATAGTCCAAAAAACATTTTAGTAAAATGTGTTCATCAGAATATTTAAAAAGCCTTCTAAAAGTAAAAGTATGATGCCACCTGACCATCTATCAGTTAGGTCAGAGCTTCCAAATCTCACAGTCAAAAATGGCACAGAATCTGTTGAGCTCCTAGGAAATACATCTGAGACAAATTTTTTTTAATTTAGGAGAGCTATTTATCTTTGACTTATAAAGGGCTCCTATGCGTATCTGAATAATAAAGCATCTTAAACTTTTCATTACAGGATTACTGGCTATCTCTGTTTTCTTTTTCTCATAAATGCCTTACAAAAGGCAAGGCATAAGGACACAAGAACTGCATACATTATCAATCTAGAGCATCCTTTTCTAAAATAATTATGATGTCTTACAGAATAGTTCATTGGAGAGTTGTTCGTTTCTCACAAAAAAAATTGGATTTTGCACATCCTAATATGAAATCAGCCAAATCTCATGAAAAGTAATTTTGCAAACCAAGCTGAAATTTCCTAATTAAATTTCGGTGTTAATATGTCAGGAAGAGATCCTTGACAACACAGATGTTTTATCATCCATGTGCAAAACTGTCCCAGATCTCTCTGTCAATGAAGTTATTCTGCAGCGATGGGATACAGAAGGCTCTATTATGACTGATTCTACTTTTTTGGTAGCAATTAATCTTCACTCAAAAATAATTACTATATGGTATCTTTTCTTTTTTGGTTTTCTTAGAAAGAGACCACCCATGAGGTTGACTGTAACAGCAGTTTATTAACTGAGGGTTGTTAATAATGAAAGGACATAGTTTTCTAGTTTCAAAAACCTATTCTTTTAGAAGTTAATTCCGCTCCTTTCATAGGAAGAAGAGCTAGATAAAAGGTTTAAGTCAAAAGAATTCTTCAGCAATTCCATGGCAAATAAAGAACAATGATAAGTTTACTGATATTACAGCCATATTGCCTCTGGTGTGTTTATGGACTCATAGGGGTTAAGAGTATCTGGCAATATTATGGACTTGCCAAATTAAAGTACCCTTATACTAGTCCATAAATAAAGCAAATGGTGCCATTTCTTACTTAGAACCTTCCTGCAGCAAACAAGTCATAGGCCACTTCTATGCTCCCATACACGGTTCTTTTGAATAGCCCTATTAGACAACTTACAATGTCTTAATATTTCTTACTCTGTGTGTGTCTTCCTATCTATGAAAGTGAACTCCTCAAGGGCAGGAATTCAGTCTCATTCATTCTATACTCATTTTCTGACAAATAGTGTGTTCGCTAAGTGTTTGAGAGAATGAATGAATGAATGAATGGTTGAATGAATGAATGAGCCAATAAGAGAAGTCTTTATTCATAGGTAAAGATGTGATATCCATTCATGGTCACAAGATGGCATTATGACTCTCTGCAATCTCCAACACACCAGAGCTAACAGATGTAAAAGCAAAAATATCTCCAGGACCTAGAGATTAACTCAAGCTTTGGAGAGTCTCAATCTTGAAGAGTCAGTAAAGACTCTTCCTCTTCTACGCCAAATGTTTCTGATGACATTTTTAAAATGGAGTATAAAAAAATCTTTATTCAAAAGCCATGAGAATAAAGGAATAATCTGTCATGTGTTTCCCTTTCTTGCACATAGGTTATTATGATACCATTTCAAAGAGGCAGAGAAGATTATTCTCTAGAAACAGTATAGTCCAATAATTTTTCTGAAAGCTGGAGTCTTTCATGGCTATTTCTCAAAGGCAATTTTATTACAATTTCCTATGTCCCTGGTAGAAGTTGAGCCTATCACTGTGGCCAAAACTTGGGGAATCTAAGATAACTCTTGCTTGCATATCATGGCCCAGGGAGGTGACAGACATGGACATGTCCTATTTAAAATCACAGAAACAAGGGAGAAAATCCCAGAGACTAAAACATAAAACAAGCTTTTCCCATTAGTGGGAAATAAAAAAGAAAAAAATGTAGCAGGGATCAAAAGTATCAGGAAGACCTAACAACTACTTATATTGCTTCTAAGTAACAGTATTATTAAAATGCATTAAAATGTGTCTTTAAAGAAAACTGAGTAATATAAAAAAGTGTTACTTTCTAAGTGGTAAAAAAACATTTTCAGAGAAAACCACTAAGACTATACTGATATTATATATGATAAGAGCTTAAGTTTCATAATTAGAATTGTTAGCTCTTGAACTATTACCTCCCCTTTTGAAATCAAGTATTTTAAAATTCTTATGTAAAAATCTTTCTATCAATTAATTGAGCATTATATACAAACACATATGGCATAGATCGCCATGAATTAGTTGTCATCCCAGCCTTCAAATGTCCTCTATAAGCTAGGCATTTTGGTCAGAGAAAAGTTTGAACATGAATACCAAAAGAGCCTATTAATAGATCTAGGTCCACTCCTCGACTTGTGTATTTCTGATCCTTGATGACACAGACTGCATTCCTAGAGTCTCCTGCCAAACTGGTTCTCCTTGACCTACTCAAAAGGCAGGACAGCTGTTGGTCACTAAGTATCTACCCTACAGCATCATTAGGACTCTGCCATGGGAACACAATGTATTGGTATGAGCAGTAGGTGACCAAAGCATGTGCTGTGCATATAATCACCTTGTTTGAAAAGGAGTACTCCTAAATACTTTGAAACTATGTAGGAACACAAATCAGCTTCATCTTTAAATGTTTTAAATGATAAGCTTTTCATGAAACAAGTTAAAGAACTTAATTCACACATATTTTTGTTTTGTTTTTAATGTCATTAGCTGTGATATAAACAAAAACATAAGGGCAAAAAGATTCATATGTGTGTGTGTATACATGCGTGTGTTGTGTGCATCAGACTTCTTTAGGAGTAGCTATGCCTACAGAAGATGGCTATGCAGTAGCATTCTGCTTCACTGTCCAGAGGAAGGCCCCCATGGGCTGCTGTTTCACAGCCTCATCATGATCTAAGCCACGCTCTTCCAGGGGAAGAGAACAGGGAAGTCCTGGAGGCTGGGTTGCATTCAGATTGGGTGAGATCACTGTATATAAAACCAGGAAGTTTTTTGGAATTCCTTCCAAATCTTTTCAGCATTGCTTTTCAAAGTGGCTTAAAGCTGAGATTGTGACTGAAACCAGAAGCTCCAAGTCTCCTGGCATCCCAGGCAAGCCCTCTTGGCGTTCCAGGATATAAGTGAGGGGAGGAACAGGGAAGTGTGCCTGAGAGAAAGGCAAAGCACTGTGTCAGGACAAGGACCATTTGATATTGGGCAGACGCTCGAGACTAATTCTGACACTAGGATGTCTAAATGCTACCATTTCCTTACAGTTTCCTTAATCACAAACTAAAGATTGCATTTGCTTTTCTTTACATCTCTCATTATCTGAACAATTGCAGTAAAAACATTTATGCTTGACACATGGATGGATGTATGGATTGTGATGAGTTGTATAAGGCCCCAATAAAATGATTTAAAAAAAAACAAACAACCTCAGGGTAGCAAAGGAAAAAAGCCTCACAAACCTAAACCACCCTCAATTTGTCAAGTTTATTGTTTTGCTTCCTTTGAAAAGAACTACTCTGTCTTCATAGGGGCAGCTTTTAATATTTATGACTGCTTTCAAAGTCAAGTTTCTGTGATTTCTTTCCTTTATTACAGTGTCTGATCTATAAGCCACCGTTTTGTTTCCTTCCTCATCATGCAACCCTGATGGCAAAAGCCAGCTTACCAGCAATAGTCCAGCAGATGAGGAGGAAGCACAGGGATGTATATATGTTGCCAGTACATTGGATAAAGCAGAGCAGCTGATCCGTGGAGACAGGCAGTTAACTAAAATTTGTAGAAGGAGAACAATAATTAAGTAGCCACTGACCACTCCTCCAAACAAAAAGGCATGCACAAAACATCAAAGATTAATGATCACTCTAAAACAATTTACTTAATGACACAAACTACCTTATCTCTACCAATTCTGCATGTGAAAGTCTTATGTTTCAAAGTCTCTCTGAAAAATACATAGCGAGCAAACGCAGCTTCTTATACAATCACAACTCTCTGAAAATCTAGAGTTTGGTGTCAAACCTGCACACATACAAGCGAAAATGAAAAAAGAATCAGTTGAGTATCTTAGAAGGAATTGCAGGAATTTACAATTTGTGGAGCACAGTTTGAGCATCACTCAGATTAATATACCATGATTAAATATGGAAAGGAAGAGAGGGTGAAAGCTCCTGAGGGATATCATTAGGGCAAATTGCCAAAGAATGAAACATGAGCCAGTCAGGAGTGTCTGGAAGCTGCCATACTACCAGGGGACTTGAATGTTCGACAGTTGGAGCTTCAGTAATGTGTGAACTGCAGGTTACGGTATCAAGAGACTCTGCTCACCGACACATAGAATGTCACCATTGACCAGCAAACTGCCCAAGCTTGACAACTGTACTACAGGAAGCCAAGTATATCATAATTTCATATTTAAACTCTTCATTCCAGATTAGCATTTTGTTTCCTAGCTTATTATCACAGCAGCTGCAATTACATTGTTGCTACTTTAAAGGTAGCTGCCATTTTAATTGTTTTATTGTGGCAAGCAGTTAATTACACATTTCTGAACACTTAACAAAAGGACATCTTTCTATTTCTTTCCAATTGACTTTCATCAGAATATGTTCCATGTGCTTTCTTTACCATTTTAAATTACATTTCTATAACTTAATGATTAAAATAAAAATTAGATCATCTTCATTCATTTCCATACAATCTGCATTTCAAAGTTACTACTTAAATAATTTTATTCGAATTGAGATTCAAAATTTTATTACTCTATCAGAAAAATGATTAACAAGTTTTCTACACACCATTATACCTCATTTCATTATTATATAAAAATATGTTTAAATACACATGGCAATTTCAGAGAGTATAAAGAATAAGTGCATACCAAGCAATCTAAATTTTATTAATAGCAATATTTATCCAAATGCAAAGTACCTCCTTTAAATTAAAAAAATTATAAGACCTGAACCAAAAGCATAAAATGTCCCATTAAAGTACAACCACCTTTACCATTTATGTGTGTATCATGTGCACATGGGTATCTGTGTGTGTCCACATAGTTCAAAATCAATTTTTAATCAGCTTTTATGGCAAATAATGTATTTTTATTCCATTTAAGATACTGTCCTTAAAGATACTTTGCAAAGGTACTTTGCATTGACACTACACTTAAGAGCTTTCATAATATCTACAGAATCCTTTCAGGAAAAATAACAAGTCATTTTTGAAAATAGATATGCCATTTCAACAAATTTTATATGTATGATTCAGTGAGTCTGTTATTTTTTTTAACTCTTCAATGAGAACTTTAGCATACCACTAGGAGGCATTCAAATGCTTCTATTTAACAATTATAGATAAGGAATTTATTTTTTATACTTAAGGAAAGTGAAAATAAGTTTAATCTAATTCATTGTTTAAAAATCTCCAAGAATGTATAGATATTCTGTAAAGATTTCTCCCCCACCCTATCCTACAGCCCAAGTCACAACATAGGCATCTTCAAAAGGTACCAAGTCTATATTCCTTTACTGTATGTACCTAGCAGGCTAAAAGATCTTTTGTAGTTTTGAAACGTTGTGAATTGAACCAAATTTCCAAAATAGGTAAGATGCTGCATACAGATGAGCTTCAAAACAGCTAAATTTTTTTTTCAGGAAAAGTATTTATCTTACTGTTAAGAAAATTGTAAGTAAAAATGAATTTATTCTAAAGATGATTTCTAAAAGAAAAAGTACCCTAAGAGTGAGGGGTAATTTATTTTACTGGGCACATGCATCCGAGGTACTCTAGCAGTGCAACCTCTAGAGAGTGCCTATACCTCCCTGTGGACAGCCTTAGCTGAAGCTATGAAGTGCGGGTTAACACATCGCCATATTATCTAGTGACTAGTTTCTAGGAACACAAAGAGGTTACAAACGTCCTGTAAGGGCCACCCTTTCTCCTGGTCAGGTCACCACTTAGTAGAGAATTATTAAGGATCTAACAAGAGAAAAGAACTTTACATAGGACATGGCAACTTCTTGGAGTTGGTTAACAGGGAAAGGTAAAATCACATTGAGGTCTGTATGGAAATTCAGCTCTGGTCTAAGCAATTAGAATTACTAAATGTAGCATCATAGGAGTAGCAGATTTAGGTGAAACTATTATGAGCAGTTTGTTTTTGCAAATATAGATGCAATGACAAGTTCACATGCAAGTGAACATTTCCAAAAAGGGCAGAAACATATCTAAAAAAATCCTTTTACCCACCAGCAGCATGCAACAAATATGTAACTTATAAAATAGGTAAAATACTAATACACAGGCATACTTTTAAAGTGAAAAAGTAGTTGTAAATGGGAAAAAAATACAACTGAGGCAAAAATGAAATTATTTGGAAATCATACACAGCTACTTATATGTTGTGCAAAATATCGGGAAAAAGTATGAGATTAAGTCAAACAAAGTAGTGGGTTCCAGTTAATATAGGCACATGTTTATTGAAAATAAAAGGTTCTTAAACATGGATTTTGGTCACTGGATACTTGTGATCATTTCTCTCAGTAATACACTTGCCTTAGTCCCATGTGTCTTTAAAAACACACATGCACACACACACACACATACAGCAAAAATATTTAGAGTGTCATCAAGGAAAATTATTTTAAGGTCTGGAATAATATGAACATTTTAATGCAACTCAAATGAACATCTTCCCCAAACAATGAAGCTTCGAAATAAACTTATGGGACTGTTGCTTCCCATTAAACAACAATTTTTATGTACATCAGTCACTTTTAGGAATGAAAGACCTACCTTGTTAAATTCAAACATTTCAATTATGGTGATAATGAAGAATACTGAAATTACCATGGACAGTCAAAAGAACACAAAAATATGTCTTGCAAGAAATACAGCCAGAATGCTCCTTAGAGGCAAGGCTAAGAAGACATCCTCTCTCATATACTCTGGGCAGGGTATCCAGAGACCAGGAAAGGACATGGGGTGTGGTAGAGGGGCAGCTAATAAGAGGATTCCCTGGGCAAGAAGGACTGGCATGATGGCTGTCACGAGGGCTCAAACACAGCACTGATGCGAGGATAGCACAGCGGCAGCCAGGGTCTCCCAGTGTCTGTCGTACAGTGAGACCAGCTCCACAGCACCCAACCACCACAGGGAAAAGCTCAAAAACAAACGCAAGGCGAGAGAGGACAGCTAGGAAGGTTATGCAAACCATATTTTGAGGCTTACTATGGGTAATCTCTACAGATTCTCTCCAAGGACACAGGGACTTATTATTACAAAAACATCTAAAACTACCTTTTAGATGGAGCTTGTAGAGTGAAGAATTCTTCCCCAAAAGGCTGAGAGAGAGATTGAAACACCACCTTCAGTAGTGTATGAACCAATATGGAGGATATGTCAAAAGCTTCACATTTTTATATTTGTGTGTAATAAAGAGTTTCTACTGTTTTATATCAAAACTTTTTTACTTACCCTCCAATGCAGGGGGCCGGGGGTAACCAACACCCCCAAAAAACAAACACACACAAAAATGGGAAAAGCTCCTCAGGGCGGAGCGTCCCCAGCTCGGCGAGGATCAATCAGCTCGTTCTGAATTAGCGAATCTTGTGGCACTGCCTGGGAAGATTCTCTCTGGTCATAGTGAATTTTTTCACAAAAGCCGTTTCACTCAAACCTTGCTTTGTGTGACCTCCAATTTAAGAGTGCATTGTGCAGCTGTAAAATTTTGTTTCCTGCTCAGAAAAAATGCTGCAGGAACTGTTGTGATATTGAATACAGCTTACAGGGACAGAGCTGAGGGAAAAACCCAAGTGTATGTGTGGCTTTCTCATTCCCCAAAAGATACAATGCTGATTGACGACAAACTCTGTTGTGGATGCCCATCAACTTCCTGAATGTACGAAAATGTAGACTTGTGGTGCGATCTGGAGTTTGTTCCAACAAGTCTGACTGTTAATCAAGCTTTCTATTTAGAGGTTCTCAAAAGATTGCACAAGAGTGGGTGACTAAAAAGGCCTGATTTGCGGCAGATGGAGGACTGGTTTTGCCACCACGACAATGCACCTGCTCATGTAGCCATCTCAGTGTGCCAGTTTTGGGCAAAAACAGCATGCCTCTCTTGCCCCATGCACCTGACTCACTTGACCTTGCTCCTTGTAACTACTTTTTGTTTTCAAGAATGAAGAGGGACATGAAAGGGCAATGATTCGACAGCATATACGAGGTGAAGAAGAAAAAAATGAGGGATGTGCTGTCAGTCATCCAAACAGATGCATTTGAAAAATGCTCCAAGAATGGAATCACAGATTTGACACATGCTTTCAGCGTAAAGAAGAGTACTTTAAAGGTGAAAAGTTTGTTTTATTAAAAAAAAAAACAGTAAATAACACGGCTTTGTGAAAAAAATTAATTCAGGCTTTTTTGTGGGGCTATCCCCTGGTATACTAAACTTAACAAGGTTAGGACTTGGTCACTAAGAAATTATATGATGTCTGGCATTTGTGCTAAACTAAAATTACCAGATCTCAGTCTCTTAACTCTCAAAAAAAAAAAGACATGCTAGAGTACCTCTAAATATCATACAGAGTGATACCAAAATCTCTATTTTAGATCAGATCAGTTCTAATATCTTATATTCTTAATAGTTTACAAACATTAGACAAATTTATAAATTTTTCCACTGAGGTGGCTAGTAGAACATTCTAAATAGACTATAATTCAAATCAACCTTCTAAAGCGTATCTCTATAAAGGCCTCATAATAATTTTTTTTTGATTCAACACAAATGTTTTGAGTGCTCACTAGATATTATCACAAAGCCCTAGTAACACTGAACCAGTAACACTGAACAGAAAAGGCTGGGGTTTTTGTTGTTGTTGTTGTTGTTGTTTTGCTTTTGTGTGTGGTGTGAGCTTATAAGTTAGTGGAGGAGAAGGAGGGAAAATAATAAGCAAATAAAATCAACGTTTTATCTGTTAGAGAATAAAAGTAATGGTATGTGGACTAAAGGAGGGGCTATTGTAGATGGGTGGATTAAGGAAGAATGCTGACTTGGTAAGGTGGCCTCCTGTTGGGCTGCTGACCAAAAGGTTAGCAGTTTGAATCCACTGGCTGGTACATGGGAGAAAGATGAGGCAGTCTGCTTTCATAAAGACTTATAGTTTTGGAAACTGTATGAAGTAGTTCTACTGTGCCCTAAGTTGGAATATTCTCACTGGTAGTGGCTTTAGCTGGCTGTAACCCAAATGAAGAGAGAGGTCTAGGGGATAGACATTCCAGACTGATGAAACAATGCATTCAAAATTCTTGAAATAAACTCTTCAAGGAGAAATTATGATTAAACGAGTAAGTGAAAGAAAGTTCAGTCTGAAGTCAGAAAAGCAAGGAGAGTCAGGAGAGGAGGGCCTTCCAGACCACAAGAAAGGCTCATCAACTTTATTTGGGGTGAATAAAACCTCTGAAGAGAGTGCTGCTGCAATATATTATTACTTACCTTTTTTAAAACTGTACTAATTCCTGGACAAAAAACTAAGGATAGATGTTGGGCCTCTGTGTAAGCTACCACCAATAACGAGATCAATTTATCAAGCCAAATTGGAAAGAAACTTATTTATAATCTATTGAACCTTTATAACTAAAGGGAAATGATGTGTCATCTAGTCTTTTAAAGTCAGGATTACCCTAGATTGTATGCCTGGTAAGTGACAGGACTAGGGCTCCAAATTTACTTTTCTCATATTCAATTAGTTCTTCTCCAAAACAGTTCCTTTCAGGAAAGCAAAGAAGAGAATAATTGAAGGATGTTTAATGCTTGCATTAAAATATATCTCTGAAAACTCAAGGAATAATAAGCAACTGATTAAGGAAATGCTGACTGGAAGACAATTCTCAGAGAAAATTAAATCACCCAAATAAATAAGAAAAAAAGTTCTTTATCATATTTGTGAAATGGTATGTAAATATTTAAATTAATATCACAATGCATACTTGAAATATTGAACTGATATAGCCTAAAAGTGATGATCAATACAAAATAAAAATCATTAGTTATAGACTCACTCCTCATTCATTGATATGGTTAAGTTTCAAAGGGCAAGTGGTTATGGAAAAAAATCAATGCTTACAGAACTGCACAATAACTACAATGTTATATAATTGACAAATTACATCAAAATAGAATTGCCAGACCACTGAGAAATATGGCCCAGCAAAATTGACACAGATATAGCAATTAAATTAAAACGTATTTTAAGAAAGTAAGTAGAAATAAGTGAGGGTTTCAAAAAGTTCATGATTTTTTTTGGAGGGAGCATCACTGCCCTCGTGGGAGTAGGAAGCTCAGCCTTGCTCCAGGAGAGCGGCTGCAGGATTTGAACCGCCAACCCTGTGGGCGGCAGTCCCGCATACAACCACTACACCACCGGGGCTCAGCGAGTTCATGATTTTCAAAACCAATTATTTAATAATTTTTTTTAGTCTATATGCTGCCGAAGCGAACACGATTTGTTTGTTTGGTGGCATCACTGCCCTGGTAGGCGTAGGAAGACAAGCACGATTTTTTAATAAAATTTTTGAAGGACCTCCTACCACTACATACTAGATGAACGTTTTAAAATAGAGGTCACGGGGCTGAGCCCTGGTGGCGTAAGTGGTTGAGTGCGAGACTGCGGCCTGCAGGCTTGGCGGTTCAAATCCAGCGGCGGCTCTCAGGAGCAGCGCTGGGTAGCGCCCACGACCACCAGAGGGCAGTTATGCGCTCCCCCAAAAAAACAAATACAAAATAGAGATCACATTTTATCAGATTCCACAGCAGATAATTCAGCTGGTATGATGGCTCCAATGAGAAATAATATTAAAATTGTACCTAACACACCACAAGGGAAGACTTCCCAGCAGTAACTAGAGTGTTACTCCTACTCTAGTCTCCATCCCTCTAAGCTAGCTCTAGCCAGCGAGGGTACAGTTCGTACTTAAGTACAAACCCTGCTCCTTTCCAACAGAGTTTGAGATGAGTTACTGAGAGGCAGAACTATACTCTCTAACAATGTGTTTATACATAAACCAAAAATTCATAGAGACTTCACCTGTTTTTTAACTGGATCAATTCTTACTTAATTCAGAAACTGAGCACAATAAATGAATGCTGCAAACAAAACAATCTGTTACAGATGGGAATGTGATCAATTCCATACAGGACTTCTTAAAATGAGTAGAAATAAAGAAACCATCTGTTTAAACATATTTTATTTATATTCACATTTAAAAGTTTAGCCAAGAAAAGCAAAATAAGAGGTAGCTAAAACCTACAAAGCTATTATAACTATGATGTGCTCTAAACTATCCAATCAGGTGATTGCTGGAAAGAAATGTTTGGAGAAATAGTCATTTCATATAGTGAAAAAAAGGCAGCATCTAGTTGAATATTCTTCCCGCCCACCTCCCCGCACGCTTTCTCTCGGTGGGGTCCTGCAGGCCTCTGACTCTCCAGGCCCAGTCTGCAACGGAGCACTTGCAGCATAGGGTTACCACCGCGCATGAGTCTTCTCCAGGGTTTCTTCCCTGCTGACCTACGACACCCAGAAGCTTCCCTTGACACATTCGTCAGACGATTCTGTAGCAGAATGCTTCTAAAAAGATACCTCCTAATGACAACACTTCTCCCATCAGGATGAGGAAGAAATTCATCTTCATTGTAATGAATATTGCCAAATAGATATGGCCATTTTCCTTCTGCCAGGACGACAACTTATCCATCTGCATAGCATTTTGCACAGCAATCTAAAGGCAGCCATGGCATCATGCCAATTGGGAGAGGTCACGGCACCAGCTGGGAGAACCTATCCTAACAGGGTAGAGCTCAGCTTTCTGGGCACAACCTTAGCTTTGAATTGGATACCATTTTATGGTGCTGCCTCCCTCACAACCAGAACACATGGAATCAGAAGACAAGGGGTGGAAGTGAAAGTGGCTTCTTTCACTCCTACACGCAAACTACTTGTACAACTTTTCCTCCCCAACCCTACAGTCCTAAGGCCCGCTTGTTTGCAGATCATAGTCTCCAAAGAAGGGATGCTTCCACCAGTCGAACAGGTCTGGTGAACCAAAAGATGAGACTGGCACCTTGTAAACTTAGCCTCTTTATGACACTGGAAACACACCCTTAAAAAGTGTGCTAGTCCTCTGGCCAGAGTGAGTCATCTTGACGAAAAAAGGGGCATTGGTTGCTTTATAGTCAATTAAGGCAAGGAGCACTGGGAAGTCTCTTGGTACTTCAATGTCCGATACTTGATAAAGATTAATGCAAATGAGCACAATCATAAAAAGGCAGAGCCAGTGAGGACTGAGAACTCTGGGGGGGTGGGGGAGAATTGGGGCTTCACAACATCAGGGAGGGGCTGACCAACTATGGTTCTGAGTGAGAGCAAGAGAAATACAGAATGCAAGAAGCCATAAAGTGTCAAGACCGATTACAGAAACAAAGGCCATGATAGTTTGCATAGTTTTTACTTATTTGTCATGTGGTTTACTTTTTTGTACTACCCATTCTTCTCTCTACTTCCAAAATGTATTGACTATATAGATATATGTAAACACATGCTATATATCCGTAGTTAAAAGATAAGTTTACAATATAGCTGCCAGGTAACAGAAGTATACATAAGACTGCAAGTAAATTTTTAAAGACATATATACTGACTATTGGGACTGTATTAGGGAGAAACAAAGCTGCCGTTGCTATTATACAGGCATTCAAATGTGTACAGAAAGGAGGAGCCAGAAAAGCTGGTGATACAAAGGGTGGCCTGTGCTTATGATCCAATCCTTGTTGCTCAGCTCCAAATCGACTCTTCATTGACCTATTGTGTAAGTGGACATATGGGTCCTATAACAGCTTCTTTTGACAGCTTGCATGATGAAAAGTTTTGTCAAGAGCGCCACTGATGGCCAGAAGAATGGCTTTTGCTTCCTGGTTGCAAGGCGCTCGGTTGGCAGGTTCATGTGAAGTCTGGGGGTTATCCAGTACGCGACTCCTACATCACATGCAGCAATTCCAGTATCCACTTCGTGCAGCTGGCCACCAGGCTCCACTTCTCCCATACTTGGTCCCTTCAAGAAACAGCTATCAGAAGCTCCCCCTCTCAATCCCCTCACCCCTGCCACACCTCCATCTCCAGCAGCCTTTCCCATGCCTGGCTCCAAAAGCACATGAGGCTCCCACATTGGGCAAGAGTGTACCGTAGTTCCCCCAGAGCTACCTTCGCCTCATCCAGGTTTTCATGGGGGCTGCTTCTACTAAACACCCCTAATAAGCAGCTTTCCCTGACACCTCCTCATGCGGCTTCATAGCAGCGTGCTGCTGGCAAAGCATCTCTCAGTGCACCGCTTCCCCACTGTCTCAAAGGGCTTTGCAGCAGTCTGAAGGTGCGCATCTCTCTGCAGGCAGCATGTGCAGACACCCAAAGGGAGCAGGCTGCAGAAAGTTCTGCAGGGGTAGCACCAAGGCAACTTCCCTGCCATCCAGGCCATGCACATGCCTTCTGTGCCATGCACGGCAGCGGGGCCTTTTCCAGCAGGCTTGGGGGCTTCTCCCTTCCTCTAAGGAGAGCGGTTGCTTCTTGAATCGGCTATGTAGGTTCCATATTCTTTACAATTCTCTCAATTTCCTAATATTCTAGCTCATGTTAAGCCAAGGCTATTAAGAGTTTAATTCTCTGTGGTTAACTTTCATTGTGGAAATTCCTGTGTGGCTTCGCTCCCCAGATTGGACATAGGAAGATACCGTCACTGTGATTTATTCATCAAGTTTAACTTCAAATTGAAATTTATTCGTATACATGGTAAATACAAATTGAAATATAATCCAGTGCATACAAATATGTTTGACAGTGCTTTCATAGTGTATTATGAATGGGACACTATGTATCACTACATCAGTTTTACAGGATTGTGCTCCTAAAGTACATCTGCTCAAAAATATAGCATCACATATTGCCTCTGTTCCATGAATCAGCACCTTATTGTTCTAGCTCCCATGAGCTCACCCCAACTCAAGACAAGCTTGTGCACCATGGGATGCCATGGGGGTCCTCATCTTGGGCTGCAGGCTGCACTGCCATGAAGGGCTTCCACAGATTTCCAGAAGCAGATCCCTCAATCCATCTTCCTAGTCTGGCTTTGTTTGAAAGTTTCACTGAAATCGATTTAGTTTCAGAAGGGTCGTGGGGCGGGGATATGCCAGTCAGGGTATAGTGTAGTAACGATGAAACATGCAACTTTCCTCTGAGTCCTAAATGTTTCATTCCCCCCTTCCTCCAACCCACTATCATGATCCCAATTTTACTTATAAATCCAGAAGATGTACACTGGTACAGACAAGAATTGGAAATACAGGGAATATAGGAGAGATGATCATTTCAGGACCAGTGGTGAGAGTGGAGGGCGATACCAGGAGGATGGAGGGAAGGTGGGCAGACAGGGTGAACCCATTATAAGCATCTACATACAATCTCTTTCCTGGGGTACAGACAACAGGAAAGTGGATGAAGAGAGACATGAGACAGTGTATGATATGACAAAATAATATCAATTTGTAAATTATCAAGGGTTCGGGAGGGTAAGAAGAGTGGGGAGGGAGAGGCGTAAAAGAGGAGCTAATACTAAGGGCTCAAGTAGAAAGCAAATGTTTTGAGAACGAAGATGGCAACAAATGTACAAACGTGCTTGGCATACAATGGATGGATGCATGACTGTAATAAGACTTATATGAGCCCCCAATAAAATGATTAAAGAAAAAAAGAAATCTATTCAGCATCATGGTCACACACAAGCCTCCAGTGGGTAACAGTGGCACAGGAGACCCGCACTTCAGCCATCAGACTCTGGCCTCCCACAGAAACACACACCCCAACAGGGCCACCTACTCAATGCTCACTCACAATGAGGCTACACTGTGGGCCTTCCAGATAACTCACTGCTGGTAAAATTCTACTATTTGAACCACTAATACCTTGAAAATATTTACGGGAGCTAAAATAGGTGGAACTAAGAAAATGTACAATTAGGAAGGAGAGAGGTCTGAAAACAAAGGATGGATGGGATAAAATCTATGGACCTGGGTAGGGGAAAAGAATGGGAATGATCTTTTACCAAATCAGTCCTATAGTGCACCAAGTAGATAGATAATATGGTGGAAGGATAAACAATTCCATTTTAGAAATGTTTAATGGGGCTGAGCCCCAGTGGTGTAGTGGTTGTGCGCAGGACTGCGGCCCACTGGGATGGGGGTTCAATTCCAGCAGCAGCTCCACAGGAGCAAAGGCTGGGCCTCCTACCCCCACCACCAGAGGGCAGTGATACCAAAAAAACAAACAAACAAAAGAAATGTTTAATGAGACATTCACAAGGAGTTAATTGCAGCAAACAACCTAAAGAAACACCTCTGAATATAAAAATGTCCTTAACTGCAAAATGGGGACAGAGGGGCTGTAGGATGTCAGACACATTTGAAAATAAACACACTACCTGCAATACTAGTTTTACTATAGAAAAAGAACTGATACATTTTCCTTTATATTTAATGCTGATAATCACTGACAGCATAAGTCAATGGTCTAATAAAAAAATATTACAGGAAGGTAAAATTGTCAGAGGTCTCTTTTGTAAAGATTTGAGTTGACATAAAAACAATTAATATACTTTGCAGGAAACTCACTGATTATTATACTGAAAGTATTGTTTTGTAAATTCATAATTGACAGTCTACTTTTAGAAGGCAAATGGGCATAAAATGGAAAGATGTGCTTGCTTCTGAGAAAAACTAGCTCACAGCGGCAGAAGAGCTGGAAGACAAACAGATCTCCCATTTCCTGTCAGAGGGGTCTCCTCCAACTATCCCCTAAGAAAATGTCAGCTCCTCAGTCTCACTGTCACCCCCCAGGCACACTGACCTAGCATTAAATGAAAACACAGTGTTCAGAATCTCTGTATACAAAGTCAAATGGGATTTGGTAAGGAGGATTATGTATCCATAGCTTCAGTGACATAATTGTTTGCTATGAGCTTTGAAAGAACTAAAAGTAAAAAAGTTGTTTCTATAATCTATTTCCCTGAGAAGTTCTGACAACATTGTTTAACTGTGCCACTGCTGCTACAGCACTGGGGGTGGGGGCATTTTTAAAACACCCTTCGATAATAGTAACTAGCAGTAGAGCATGTTAATTTGAGTTCTTCTACCAACTGTTCAATTCTTAATGCCGAGGTAGATTTCTCTATGCTCCAGACCTCAGATTAGATGCTGGAACTGATGCACCACTAATAGACAAAACAAGAACATACATAGAACCCAGATGGAGGGGTTAAAATACTCTGGACTCTTCCCCTTCCTTGAAATAAAACCTATGTTTTAAAAGCTAATTTTCAGGGGATCACAAGATTTCATTCTGCATATGCCTTTGATAGAATTAATGAGGGGGGGGGGAAGCATATGCTTAAATGCCTGGGGGCAGCTACAACAAAGGAAGAAATTACAGTTTATTTAATGCAATTCCAGTACTCCCAACATATTGCTTGTTTTAAAAATTCCAGAAAGAACATTCACTACACAATCAAATCTCTGTAATTAATATGCTTATAGACTTGAAGATGGTGACATTTACCAACTAAATATTGGTCAATACAGTAGCTAACATTTAGACATCTGCTTTTAAAGAGAAGCTTCTCTTCTCCCTGCTTCATCAGGCCACAAAGATACACTCTAGTTAACATATACTGACAGGATGATGAGAACACTCCTGTCAGACGCTGGCCAGCCGGGTGTTGGAGACAAAATGTACAGCCCCAGCTGACTAGTTAGAGAAAGTCTGGTGAGGGACAATTATAGAGGCATATGACAAGGCTTCATGCCTGACTGATTTGAGAACCAATGACATGGCTTTAAACAGTAATCTTCCTTACCTCTGGTCACAAAACAGCAATAAGTCAACTGATACGCGCATGTAAAACCATGATTTGTTCTTTTGCTTTGAATCCATGTGAGTCTGGTATGAGAGTTGCGCTAGGAGACCTGAGGTTCACCTGGGGCTTAACCATGTAGGACCTGCCTACAACATGCATACAGTCATTGTTCTTGGTCAGAATTATTTTAAAAACATAAAGATGCCTGAGTTGTCAAAGATATGCAAATCATTAGAATAAAGACAATTGGAATTATGACCAAATTCACCCAAATCAAATATATAAAAATGTAATACTGGGGTCTTAAGATAATACCACACTTTATAAGGATGAAAATATGTTAACATAGAAAACCAAACATATTATTGATATTTTGGCTTGTCTTTCTCAAGACTTATTTTTTTAAGGTTCATCTCCACAAAAGTTACAAAGTTTCATTATTCAAAGCAACAGCACCTAAAGAACTGGATCTTTTACTCACACCAGCCTGTGTGATCATAAGTTGTCAACAGGGATAGGTATCAGAAGTTCAAAAACAGGCAATCAAATTCACGTAAAGGAACATGGACAAAATAGAGACCCCAAACCCACCTGTAAGAGAATTGGACAGTGTCTTGCAGAAGGGGCACATGGAAGGGATGATAAATCCAGAGAGCAGTATAGCACTGATGAACCACATAACTAGCCTCTAGTTCTTTGATATCTCCTCCTCTTTGGTCTTTGTCTTACCTCATTAATCTTGTTGTACCTGAGTATGTTCATTTGTATAATTAAGAGTGTTCTATGCTTGAAAGCCAAGATAGGTACCCCTTCAGAAACAGTAATAGGAGTAATAATCCCCTGAGGTGTGGGAAGAGAGAAGGGGAGGGGGAAAGAGGAGCTGATAGCAATAACTGTAAACCCACACAAGGGGAACAAATAACAGAATTGCAGGTGAACAGATACACTGAATGCTATAAGAGATGGCAAATAATAATGTATAATAATAAGGGTTCTTGGGGTATAGGGTGGGGGAGAGAAGGGATAAAGGAGAGCAGTTATCAAAGAGTTTAAGAATATAGAAAATGTTGTGAAACTGATGGTGGCAGCAATTGTACATTATGCTTGCTCTCACTGAATTATGGATTGTTATAATATCTGTAAGATCTTCCAATAAAATTAATAAAAATTAAAAGATCAACAACAACAAAAAGAATTTTGATCTTTGTTTTAGCTGATTCTCTACCAGTGTATCATACAGTTGATAAATATTTAATAATTTGCGAGAAATTATGCTTGTTGAAAAGAAAACTCTCCAGTCCAATAATATGCCTTAAGTTACAATGGAGTTACAAATATAATAAACACATTAATTCATATGTATTCTTCTGAGAAATTGAAAAAATGAGATGTAAGAAAAAATGAGTACACACAATAAGTCTCACACAGTCATGAAAAAAATTCCTTATCTTTTCATTTCATTTTCCTACAAATTTTTGAAAGTTGTCATAGATTTACATGCATTAATATTAAAACATTATAATTATAATGTATACAGTAATATTTTAACTCAGCTTGAAAGTAAATTCACTAACCTATTTATTGATTACTCCTCTCTTAGATGGTTCAAGGATTCCACCAATTTTTTTAAATAGTGTATATCTAATGTATGCTATGATGTTAGTCCTTAACCTTAAATGTTACCATGCATGGAATTTATAGCAGATGTAGTTATATAAAGGATTTTTTTTTCAAGAGGGATTCAAGTAAATCAGTTTGCCCCACATGAGAAGGGTAAAGAGATCATGAAAGAAACCTTGAATTATGTTTCTTTTATCAGTTCTAGTGCCCCAGAGAGTGAACCCGAACAGGGCTGGTAGCTAAGAGGTGACATCACTGATAAGTTTTCCTTAACTATTATAAACACTGGGTATAATGTTGACCACAAAGAAAGAAAACAAATCACTGAATAAAGTTTTTACTACAATAACTTGTTTTTTAAGTCAAAGAAAGTTAAAGCTAAAAAGTATGAACATTAGTAAATTTTCACTCTAAGCTAGAGATTTAAACTGTTAAGATAATTACAGCTAAAAAAATCATTGTGATTTCTCAATTGTAAGCATAGTTCTCCACGCTTCACTTTGTGTGTGTGTATGCGCGCACGTCCTGACATGTGGATATATTTTAATGCTCATAATAACCATGAGGTTCATATTTCTATTACATAAGAAAATTAAATTACATTGAGATTATTCAGTCATTAAGAGATAGAGCTAAATTAAACAATAAGAGAAACACTAATATATTTGAAAAGCATGTATTTAGATTTACTCCTAAATACTGACTAAATAGAGCAGTTTGTGTGTTCATTCATTTAACTCAGGCCTTCACTTCCTCCCAACCCCTGCTCAAAAGTTACTTTATTTGGGGTGTTTTCCATAACTACCCAACAGAAATAAAAGCTGCTTTCTCTCTCCTATGATATGCACATACTCGGTTTATTCTTTACCCTTTGCACTTACTGTGTCCTACGACATAATAGTTAATATTTTTTTTCATCTGTGGATTATCCATTTCATCCCATCAGACATAAGTTCCAAGAGGATCTGAACTGAACTTTGCTTGGTGCGGGATCTTTAGTGCTGCGAGAACACCTGGCACATACATGACGAATAAATATTTTTACCCAAACTAACCCTTTTAAGAACTTGGTTTCAAGGTCTGACAGTTTATGAATACTTCCAATCTTGAGAAAAATGATGTTTAAAAATAAAAGAGGGGCTGAGCCCTGGTGGCGTAAGTGGTTGAGTGCGGGACTGCAGCCCGCAGGCTTGGCAGTTCAAATCCAGTGGCAGCTCTCAAGAGCAGCACTGAGTAGCATCCACGACAGTGATGCCCACAAAAAAAAAAAAAATGAAAAAAAAAGAGAAGATCACTTTACCTAAATGGTAAATTGAAAATACCAAAAATGCAAAAAGCATCAAATACCATATGCTTCAGCTGAATTTCTCAACATCATTGAAGAAACTACATATAGTCAACCTGGCTAGCATTGGCTAGCATTTATTTTCCGTTTATTACATCATTTTTTCTACATTTACTTCTTTAAATTCATACACTAATGTATTGTTAAATACTTCATTGTAATTGGTTGAAATATTTTCATAATTTCAATTTTTTAATATCCCTTCTTCTTGTTTGTTTGTTTGAGAGTAGTATAAATGACCCAGCATTAGAACCGGGAGACCCAGTGTCATAAGACCTTTCCCTTTGTTTGGCCATAGGATGACCATTCAATTTCTCTGAAAGTAGCTTTCCTCTTAATAAGCACTAACTACCCTAAAATGCTAAAATGTCATAAAACAAGGTTTTTGTTTCATAAGATCAAATTTTAATTTCAACTACTTAGAAGACCAAAGCATAAAAATATAAACTTTACAATTATAAATTAACCAAATTTATAATAAGAAAGAAAAATTCACAATTCTTACCAATGGTTTTTCATAAAATACATTATTCAAAACTACATTTAAACATATTAAAGACTAAAAGCAAATGGACTTTTAGATTTCATTGTCCTCTGTAGCAAGTACTTTTGAGTGCTTTTATATAACCCAAGAAAAGCACTTCTATTCTCACTGCTTTTACCATAGTGAAGAAAAGCTTCCAAAAGAACATTTAGTGAGTGGCTTAAAACCTGTGATTTTAAAAACATAATAATAATCAAATGCTACTTTGACTTTTAAGTTATTATCAGTTTCAAGAGCCCCTCCAAAGCAGAAGTATTATAGACTCTACTTCCCAACCACTACTCAGCCACAAAGATGAATCTACCTATTACCAGGTTAGGACAGTAGCTATTATCATGGCCCCTGGATGCCTTTCAAGTAGCTGCACTGGAAAAAGCCACAAGTGAATAATAAAGATCTCATAATAGCTCTTAAGAATTCTTTATATGGTAGAAGGCACTAAAATGAAATCTGGAGAGTTTAAAAAAAAACTCTCATCAGATAAGAAAAAAAATAATTAACCTGACTTAATGCATTTGAGAAGGCCTTCTACAAATCAGACTTTTGTACTTCAAGAGGTGGATTAAAACCATATATCAAAAAAAGTATGTAGATATTGTTTCCTAAGTACACATGGAACATTTCTGAAACTGCAGAGGCTTGTATGTCTTTTTGTGAAATGCTCAATACATTCTGCTTAAAAGGGAAAGTGTGAAGTACTTACAGTGCTTAATTTGCTAGAGGTAATGATGATGCGCCTTTCGTGCAGCATACTGGCATACAGCTGCAGCATATTGTTCACGTCCACAGCAACAAAATATTCAGTAAGATTTCTCTACACAGGTGAACAAATTGTGTACATTATAGATGACATCGTTACGAGAAAAATACTCTATTTGCTTTTAAAAAAACTTGATGTTAAAATAACTAATTAATACTACCCTGCTGCCATATTAAACATTATGCACGCCACTGGTATTGAAGCATACATCTACTCCAGAAAAGTGCTCGATTTCCCACCCTCCTTCATCAAGTATCTTAAGAGATGCAGATGTTCTGAGGCCTTGACCTGCCAAATTATAATGTTTGGACTATGAGTCTGAGGACCTGATTTTTCATAAGGATTTCTGGTGATTCTCACTGAGACAGCAATGTAAGAACCACTGCTTCGGTGTATGCACTTCAGAGCATTTTTATGTTTGCTGCTCATTCAGCAAGGAGAGTGTGACTGCTAAGTGCTCAGCTGCTCACCAAAAGTCAGGGGATGAAAACCCACCCCCCAGTTCCACAGGAGGAAACGCTGGTGAGCTGCTCGGCTGAAGATTACAGCTCAGGAGATCTGAGGGGGCAGTTCTCCTCTGCCACTTGGTAGTGTTATAAGTCAAATAGCAACCACTGACAACTACCAGCATTTCCTTAGCAGTCACTTTTATCCTTTATAGGGGAAATCATCCCTTGGTCATATTCCATGGCAGACCTGCTTGACATCACTATAAACAGATACACTTTACTGGACTAATGCAATTACCTGATTAGGCATTTTAAATCATTTTCCTTACATAAGAACAAAAACTTGGGATAAGCTGCCTCAACTGTCAATGTTTAGACTTCACATTCTTTAATTTTCAATTTTTTTGTACTCTATCTGAAGGTAACAGAATAGGAAGAGACTAAATAAAACATGGTAATTAACTGACAGAGTAGTACTAAGTAGATTATGGCTGATGCAGGTAAAACTGCAGGCATGCAAGAAAATAAAAACTCAAAGTGTTTTTTGAATTTCTGAAAGGCAGAGACTTCACCAAGAGAAACTAGCAAACAAGGCAGAGCATAGCGGTAAGACCTACAATAACAATCAGGAAGCGACACTGACTCGGTGATGGAAAGAGGTTCATTTCCTGTTTGTATTTTCTATTTCAACCTACCATCTTCCAATATGCCTCTTTCTTTATAAAATTATATTTATGAACTTTTGGAATTGGCATTTTTCTTATACCCTCAAAGACAGATCATCTTGGACTGAGCCCCGGTGGCGTGAGTGGTTGAGTGCAGGACTGCAGCCTGCGGGCTTGGCGGTTCAAATCCAGCAGCGGCTCTCAGGAGCGGCACTGGGTAGCCCCACAACCTCCAAAGGGCAGCGATGCCCAAAAAAGAAAAAAAAAAGATAGATCATCTCTAGGTAGGGAATTATTTCTCAGTAGAGAATCCTGCTTTACACTATGTCACTGCAATGGTACTTCCCTAAACAGAGTTGTTTGTTCATGGTCAACCACAAACATGGCTAATGAGGATGCAAAAATTATAAATTTCTCAGTAGCAGACTACATTAGAATGTTTATTCTTTTAAAAATGTCAAATTAACAACCTTTTTGAAAAATGTTAAGATTTGTTTAATCACTTTTTTACCTGTTTAAAGTAAAATTAAGAAAATGTAAACAGAAAAGAAAGGTGGGGTGAAATGTGTAGCCTCTTACTTTGTATTAGAAACTCTGAACAGAAGAGGCCAGGATCCACTAATCAAGGTATAGTCAACATCTAGTAAAAATCTCCAGGAATACCTTGCCCACAAGCTACAGACTGGCCTGTGCTCTCATCGCCCATTTCAGGTGCACGTGAAAAGCTGTTTGATACAAAGTCTTTCAAAGTGTTTCTCTAGATGGAGCCCTCTTAAAAACATTTTACATTATTATTATTATTGCTATTATTATTATTATTATTATTAATTCTTGCCATTTTATCTTGGCTTTGTTTTTTATCATAACTGTTGAGTTTCCCAGTTTGAGAAGAACAGACAGAGAAGGCACACAAAGATAATACCTGCTGCAATGGTTTATGGGGGGAAGGGCTTGGAGTGTTGAGAGGATTCGGGGAGCAAACAAGGAATCCGGGTGGGGGGAGAAGGGAGCATCAGAACTGACTGTGATGATGCATATATAACTCATTTCAAAAGTGATTTAACCATGAAAGTGTATGATTTGTGCACACTGCATCAAGAAAACCACTTTTAAAAAGTCAATTTAAAAAAAAAATGTGAAAAATGTAACCAATGTCATTGAAAAATAAATATGTACAGAAATTGTTCCATGCGAATTTAATTTGCTTAGTAGACTCTCACCGAAAGACAACAAAATATAATTTTAAAAATAGCACTGATAATATTAGTTCGATACTGGAAAATTATCCTCTTAGACTCAATTCATTCACTTATGCTACGTATGTGTTTCTGGAAATCAAATAGAAGATTTTTTTAAAGAACAATAGAAAGCTAATGAAAATACATCTGGCCATATTTTGTCTATTGATTTTTCTTTACTTATGACTGATTTATCCTACTCATTCATTTCAATTTCCAAGGGAAGCTGAAAGAGTAGTCTATAACAGACTATATCCTCATCTTTTCTTATTGTTACCCAAAAGAATAAAGACATATTTTGTCCTTTCCACTTCTCAAATATTTCTACAGAATGTGAATTTTAAAAAACTATCAAAATGCAAAAATTTTCCTAGCAAGATGCAAGGATACAATTAGAACTCTAAACTAAAATAAAACCCTAACAAAAATATAGTAATTTTTATAATCTTTGAATTATCACTAACGTCTTTTAAAATATTATTATTTTAGACTTTCAGGGATCATTTCTTTTTTTGTTTGTTTTTTCTTGGGGGGGGGGATCACTGCCCTCTGGTGGTGGGAGTAAGAGGTCCAGCCTTGCTGCTGGATTTGAACCTCCAACCCAGTGGGCCGCAGTCCTGCACACAACCACTACGCACTACGCCACCAGAGCTCAACCCCAAGGATCGTTTATATAGTTCATTACTAGAGAAGTTTTTCTGATCGTGTAGAGAGAAAGAAAATAAATAAATAAAAATTACAAATTAAACATTATTATCTAAAATTAAAATCAGAAAAACAACAGGCAATCTGAAATTTTAACAATTATGTTCCAGAAAAATTACTGAAGTAACTATATATTTTTTAATCTACTATAAAAAAGATTTTCTATCAGGAGAGTAAGGGAAAGGTGATCTATCTATAACCGCCTCCCAGAGGGAAAGACAACAGAAAAGTGGGTAAAAGGAGACATCAGTCAGTGTAAGATATGAAAAAAAAAATTATAAATTATCAAGGGTACATGAGGGAGGAAAGATGGGGGAAGGTGGGGGGAAATTGAGAAGCTGATATCAAGGGCTCAAGTAGAAAGAAAATGTTTTGAAAATGATGATGGCAACAAATGCACAAATGTGCTTGACACAATGGATGGATGGATGGATGGATTGTGCTAAGAGTTGTACAAGCCCCAATAAAATGATTAATTTTTTTTTCTAATGCCAACACTCATATTCCAGAAATATCTCCTGTAGAGATGTCTATATCAGAATAGGCAACTGGATCTCTGAGGTCCTTCCTCATTATCCCAAATGACAGAAATAGTGTTTCTTATGTGATCTTCCTTATCTATAAGCAAGTACTAGGAAGGAAATAAAGAAGCCAACCAACGATTAACCCTTATTTCATTATTTCTAACAAGTGAAACAGATGGTTACAATATGTTGTTTTTTCTACACAAAAACCCGTGCACATGCCCACATCAGTAACAGTTGGTAGTGACTGCACTACGTGGAAACAGGGACTTACACTCTCAGGGATGGTTGGGAGTCCAGTGAGCGCAGGGGCGATGAAGTAGGAATGCTGATTAACAGAAACAAAAACATATGAGAAAGAACACGTGAAACATTTCATGTCATATCCTGCGTTAAGTAAAACTTCAACTAAATTAAGCAAGAGAGTGGACTTAGGATTTGTAGAATTTGAAATATCCTTAAGTAAGATCAGAGACGCATATTAGATTTAACAATAACTTTCTCAAATAGTAAAATTTGAAAATATTTCAATTGAATGCTAACATTTTCCAGAAAATAATCTTGGGGTAAGTGAATTAAGACACAAAAATACATTATTAAATGTTTTATATAAGTTTATCCTAAGGGCTTCTGAAAGTTCATGAAAAATGGAATTAAAAAGATAAAATTTTCCACAAACTCTATTAAAGCCCCCTCATATAAGCATGTGTATATCTGCATGTACACATTTGTGTTTATTCATATATGTTTATATAAAATGTCTATATATTTAAAGAAATATTTATAGATTAATTTAGCTAAACTAAAAAAAATAAGTCTCACTTGCTTAAAAATAGATCAAAATCTATTAGTATCCCTGAGTTTATATGGAAAGTCAGAACAAATCTGTATGTTGCATATCAGAAACTATATTATTTAGAAGGGATCAAATTAAATTTTTGTATAATCTTTTCTAATTTCTTATCTCTTTACCCAAGTTCATACTTGTCTGCTCTCTAGCTAATAACTTCCCCTTTCCCCTATTATCCCTAAAAACTAAAAAGAATATTTTCTGGACTTTTACAAAGAGTAATCTCATGTAATGTGTATACTTTTGTGGTGGATTAATATCTCTCAGCACAATCTACTCCACATTCATCCATGTCACAAGGTGTTTCAAGGTTACCCAGTCTTCTACAAATGTTGAAAAATGTTTAAGTTGTTTCCACATTGGTGCACAGAACCTGGTGTGCGTAGTCTCTATTCACGTCACCGCATTTACTTCTGGAGGATATGCATCCAGCAGAGGGAGTGCTGGCTAATCTGGTATCTCTATTCCCAACTTTTAGAGGAAGCACCATAACTCTTTCCACAGTGTTGCACCATATTATAGTACCTCCAACAGTGTATGAGAGCTCCAGTCCTCTACACCCTCACCAACGTTTGTTTTCAGGTTTGTCTCTTTAACTTTGCAGGAATGCTAGGGGGTGAGGTGATTTCTAACTTATTTTAATTTGCAACTCTTCAATGGTTAATGATTGTAAGCACTGCTTGATGTTTGTTGGCCACATAAATGTCTTCTTTGGTGACTGTCTATTCATGTTCTCTGCCTATTTTTTATTAGATCATTTCTTTTGGTTGATTGGCAGAAGGCTTTATTGGTTTCTTTGTTGCATGCTTTCATTTGTACACTTGGGTGTCTTATATTGTCATTAACTCTTCCAACAAAGCAATTTTGTAAACAAAGTAGCAAATGGAGGTTGTCTTGACTTGGTTGGGCACTGAGAGCACATCAAAGGTAATAATGTGAACTACATACATATAAGCAATTTATCTCCAAAGTTGTCTATACCAACATAGTACAATACTGGAAAGTTCTCAAGAACTGAGCATTCCAAAAACCAGATGATGATATATAACTTACTTCACTTATGGTAAAATTACACAAAACACCAAAGAAAAACTTACAGTACCCATAACTAATACAGAAGCGCTAGTACAAAAAAGGAAAAAAAATTAAAATTGCATGTTATAGAACATTGTTATGGTCACAACAATGTTCAAAATTCAAACCAAAATAAAAATATGATTATCTGAGGGATATATTTATGCAACTATGCTGTGACCTTTTAGCATCTTGCTGTTTTCAAAATGTTCTTCAGCAGCACAGAAATCCTATCTCCAGGAAGAAAACACCTTGTTTTAAAGGTGAACAATGTCCTATTAACATAGTCATTTCATACCATAACACAGCCCACATCCCAAACTACAAGTACACTGCTTGGAGTCAATCCTGAAACATGGCAACAGGCTAGATAGTCACAAAAATTTGAGCATCTTTTCGATAGAAGGTGAAGTGAGGCAAGTGCTGGGCTGTGAAAAGAGTCATGAATTAATAGGTGAAAAGAGTCATGAATTAATTAATTAATAGGGAAGAGAGACACAGACAACCTACAACTAAGGGAAGGAGAGATTGGTATGGGCAAGAAGAGACCAGTGTTGAGCAGGTCGCGGAGGAAAACAGTACTGTGAGACCAAGGGAAGATGCGACTGCTCTGCAGACACATAGGAGGCAGACACGTTAGTAGACAGCACTCTCTAAAGGAAATTCAAGAAGGATCATAGGAAGACAAAGAGTCCTTTGGGAATGAGGAAGGAAATAGGAGGGAACAGTAAATGCACATTTGATGCACAGAAGTGTCTACTTTTTAGGAGGTCAGTTACCGAATATGTCTTCTGTTCACACTTTTACATATTCTTAAATTACTTATGTCATAAATCTTCCAAAACTTGTGATTTCATATACCCACTAAACAAATATTACTTTCTAATCTGTTGCATATTTTAATGTTGCAACTTAAATTTCTTTCAGCTTGAGATCTTCCCAGGGTATTCTTTTTAAGTTTTCTACTTCTAGATATTTGTATATTTCATTGCAAGATTTTATTTTCTCAAGTTCCCTTCCTAAATCTTCTATTCAGCTTTTACTTAATCATTTCTGTTTTGTTTGTTTTAGCTATTCTAAAAAGAGAGGCCCTGATGGCAATTACACTTGGGTTTCGAACTGCAAAGGCAGCTTTTCCAAACCACCAGACAACTCTGTGGGGAAAAAACTCCTGTGAAATATTTATAGCTTTGGAAACCCACAGGGGCAATCCTCCTCTGCCCTATAGGGTGTCTGTGAGTTGCAATGACATGCTCGAAGTTTGGTTAGATTTTTGTGGGGGTGGGGGGTTCTAAAAAGAAATAGATGATACAGAAAGCATCAAACTAGATGGAAAAAAATACATAGTCAGTGTACCAAAATGAAATGATCAACATTCAACCATTTCATGCCATTCAGAACCAATGGCAGTAAAGACAATAGTCCAACCTAGAATGAATGAAGGTATTGGCAAAAAGAGTCTAGTAATTGACAAAATATTAATTGAGATGTATCAACCATGGATCTAACACAATTTTTTTTTAAAGCTGTAACATCCTGGCAAACCAACTAAAAGAGATTTACATTTGTACTCATTGCAACGAAAAACGATCCGACAGAACAAAGGGATTATCAAGCAATAGCATTAATGTCAAACTTAGTAACATTATGATAAATAGAATCCAAAATAGATGCTGTAATACATCATCTGAGAACTTCCAGAAATTTTAGCCACATTCATAAGAGTATGTGGGACAAGGGCTACCACTGCTGACATTAGAGGCATCTTGGCTAAGAATACTAGAAAGATGTTAGCCTACATTTATTGGCATGCAAAAGCATTTAAAAACCTTGTGGAGGGCTGAGCCCCGGTGGCGTAGTGGTTGTGCGCGGGACTGCGGCCCACTGGGATGGAGGTTCAATTCCAGGAGTGGGGCTGGGCCTCCTACTTCCACCACTGGAGAGCAGTGATGCCAAAAAAAAAAAAAAAAAACCAAAAACCTTGTGTAACACAACAAATATGAATAACATTGCTAAGAAAGGGAATTCCAAAACACCTCATTGTGCTCATGGGGAACCAATACTTAGAACAAGAGGTCATCATTCAAGCTGAGCAGGAGAATGCTACAAGGTTTTCTATTAGGAAAGCTGTGGATCAGTATTGTATTTTTTTTACCCTACTAATTTAACCTATATGCTGAGTAAATAATCTGCTAAACTTCAAGAAGGCAGGGACTTCAGGATAAGAGGAATCCCCCATTAACAATTACAATGTGCAGATAACGTAACCTGACTTGCTGACAGCAAAGAAGACAGACGCACATACTGACACAAATCTAAAGCCACACGGCCTTTAACATGGTGTAAGCTCTATTAAAGGGAATAAACCCCTCACAACTGGACCAATAAGAAACATCACAATCTATTGAGAAAATATTGAAAAACGTCATGGACTCATTTTTCTTGGATCCACAATCAACACCCATGGAAGCATCAATCAAGAAGTAAAATGACATGCTGCATTGGACAAGCACACTACTGAAGACCTCATTTAAAAAGTTAAAGATCTCCCTCTACATGCTAAGGTGCACCAGACCTAAGCTATGGTATTTTCAATATTCTCACATTTTTGTAGAGCAGGACAATGAATAAGAAAAACAGAAGAACTGACATCTTTGCTTGTAAAAATATTTAATTTATCATGGAATAACAGAAAAACAAGCAAACTTCTTTCTTGTGAGATGTACAGCTAAAGTGCTCATGGGAAGTGACAATAGAGAGAAATTATCTGATGCATTTTGATCATATTTTCAGATGGGACCATTTCCTAGAGACGGGTATCATGTTTGGTAAAGTAGAGGGTTGGTGAAAAGGAAGACCCTAAAAAAATATCATTTGACACATGGTTGAACAATGGACTAAACGTAGCAACAAAAATGAAGACTACACAAGATTATGCAGTGTTTCGTTCTGTTATCCATAGTTATGTTATATAAGGTTCCCAGTGGTTTGGTAATTAAGATTAGTCATTCCCCCATAAGGAAATCTAATATAATTTAACCATCTCCATGATGAAATCAGTTATTAACAGAAAGGTGATTGAAAAGAAGTTTCCTTGGAAGTATGACCTGTTTCTAATATGTGTGGATACTCTGGAAAAAATAATTGCTTTCGGATGGGTCAAGATACTGCATCTGGCCTATTATCTGGATTTTTGGACTTGCTATATTGTCTATTGATCTTGGGATTCATCAATAGCTTGCCACCTCCGATTTCATTCACCTCTGCAACAAAAAGTCTGCCCCCTGCGCTGCTGCTCTTGAGTTCATTAACCCTGCATCCACATGAGTCAGGAGAAGCCACCAGCGACCTGATAGCCAGCTCACAATGTAAGAGAGGCCAGCCTCTGCACATAAGTGAGCCATTTCCGAGCTATAAATGAGGGGGGTTAAAAACAACAACAACAATCCTACTCCCACCACTAGGGCAGTGATGCCTAAAAAAAAAAAAAATGCTCATTTGGTTTTTTATAGTGCCTTTAGAGTTTGCTACATCAGCTCAGACTGTTTATCAAGCTTTCTAGTCAGAAATTCTGGGGAAAAAAGGTTGCGTAACAGCGTGCAAGATAAAAAAGGCCTGATTTGTGGCACACAGGCTTCTGGTTTTGCCACCACAACAACGCACCTACTTACACGCCATTTCACTGTGCCAGTTTGGGGCAAAAATAACAAAAACATGCTTCTCTTGCTCCAAGCACCTGACTCACCTGACCTTGCTTCATGCAACTTCTCTTTGTTTCCATGAACCAAGAGAGACATGAAAGGGCAACAATTCTTTTACAAATAATAAATAAATAAAGCAAACAGAAAGGACAGCGATTTGACATAGACGGGGTGAAGACAAAACGAGAGAGGTGCTGTCAGCCTCCCAAATAGATGAGCTTGAAAAATGTTTCCAAGAATGAAATCACACACCCATGTAATAAGAGTAATGAAAAGTACTTTGAAAATAATAAGGTTACTTTGTAAAAAAATTTTAGCTATAAAGCTTTGGAGAAAAAAATCCATTTTGGGGGGTTCTACCCTCTCATATATAAGCATCACAGATTTCATTTCTCCGAGAACCCAGCCTAACACAGTACATTTGACGACAACCATCTAACAATTCTGAGAGCAGTACAAATGTTACAAGAAATAATTATATAAAAGTCATATTGTTTATGCCGTCATGATTTCCATAATTTTGCCAAAACTTATCATCCATAATAGAGTAAAAATAAATCACCAAAGTATTTTATTTTCTATTTATACTCCTTTCCAAAATTATTAAATTGTAATTAAATGAGGGCATACCGACCAATTGGCAAAGAAACAATCTGACCAATAATGAGTATAGTTAATTAGTCAGAACAAGTGCAGTTAACATGAATCATCAGTATAATTTTTCAAGGTGCAAGAACAATATGAGTTAAATCACAGATACTCTTAAGATCTTGTGACAAGCAAACAAAAAAATGTAACTGGAGTCTCCTGCTGTGAATGTACTTCAACATTACTACTACTGAGACGATTGCATAGATTTACATGCCCATATATTGCAATAGTATTTCAGTAGCATTACATTTCACAACCATTATTTAAAGATAATATAAACAGAAAATATGTTCCATATGATTAAATTGCTAAAAAGAGCCCAATTTACCATTCCCCAAAGACTAGACTAAATATTAACACACAGTGAAAGTGGCAATTATTCTCACAATTTACTAATGATTTGTTTGGGTGGGGACAGGGAGCCTTTTAACTCACCGGTGCTAGGGAGGTCTGATCTTTCAGAACTTGCTCACTGGCAATAAATATCTCTTGGTTCTTATAGTATATGAGAAAAAAAAGTAAATATTTTACTTAAATAGGGAAAGCTTACACAACAGTTTGTAGCGCATTTGAGAAAAATTCATCTAGTGCATTGAGAAAAATTCATCTTACACAACAGTTTGTAGTGCATTTGAGAAAAATTCATCAAAGTTATATGAAACATTTGAATAATATTAAATATAAATAATGCTTTAATTGCTAATGTGCTAACTCCCATACCGGAATAATTCTAAAGAAAGTTATTTTGAGACTATAACAATATAAAATGTAAGAAGCTGTATAAGGTATTAGATAGTAACATTACTTTGCATAGTAACTTCAGAAGCTTGTATTAGATAGTAGCATTAAACTTTCTGTGGTCATCTAATGCCTATATAGTCATCTGGAACTACCCGTGTGCTAAGCATTCATGAATATAAAATTGTAACAAAATTATCATAGTATCTATCTTTGGATTTGTAATGTTTTCTACTGGAACTGTATAAAACAGGAAAAGAAATTTCAAACCATTTATGGAAGAAACAAAAGATACAATGATAATCGATTCAATGCCGCATCATGAAAATAAAACTTCAACTCACAGTTGAAGACAAATGTTCTAATTCACATTTTTTTTTTTTTTTGAGCATCACTGCTCTCCGGTGGTGGGAGTAGGAGGCCCAGCCCCACTGCTGGAATTGAACCTCCATCCCAGTGGACCGCAGTCCCGCGCACAACCACTACGCCACCGGGGCTCAGCCCTCTAATTCACATTTTGCAACTCATTAGCAACACAGCTCTACTCTTAGTATATAGTACTTTAGTCTCTTAGTATATAGTACTTTAACAGCTTATTGTTGAAATCATTAAGAGAACCACACATAAAGATTAGGTATTATTTTATCACCTAGTTTAGTTTACCAATTCAAAGACAGTCCGAGGATAGGTTTAGTAAGATTGAAAGCTGTATATGCTACTGTATAAATTCAAAAGCCTAGAAGAGTGAAGCTCTAAATTTGGCATTATTATTCATGATAATGAATGCGTCACTAAAATTCCATAAGCAATATAAATTCCAGGCACAATTTAAAGTATCTTTGCTAAATATTCCTGGCACAAGCACAAGATTTAGTAAGTTCAATTCACAAATACTTCCATATCTCCTCCTATATCTATATGCTTCATTTAATTTATATTCTATTTCCAAACCAACAGTGGGACTAACTCATTCAATTTCTGTATTAGAAAAAAGGAATTATTAAGAAAAGATTAACTTTCTTACTTCATATAAACACATTTAGGGACAATGACTCAAACTAAAACCCTTTCATTATTCTTCCAACTTTATCATGTGGATTACTTAGCTCAGAGATCTTACGTAAAGCAGTACAGAAGTCGTCTCTGTTTTATGACTTTGATTCATAAATAAGAGGTCCTGGTAGCATGGCGGCTTCTACCTTCAGCTGCCAACTCTAAGTCCAGCAGTTGGAAACGATCAGATGCTCTAGAGGATTTACAGTCTCACGGGCTGAGCCCCAGTGGCATAAGTAGTTGAGTGCGGAACTGTGGCCTGCGGGCTTGGTGGTTCAAATCCAGCGGCGGCTCTTAGGAGCAGCGCTGGGTAGCTCCCACGACCACCAGAGAGCAGTGATGCCAAAAATCAAAAAAAGAAAAAAAGAATTTCCTATTGGGAAACTAAAGGCAGGTTTTTCTTGTTTCACATTAACTTTTTTCATTGGTCTTTATATGCTGCATTTCTATTAACCATAAACCTTGCAGAAGTTTGGGGCTTTCTCTTTGCTAGCGCTTCCTCTCATTCATTGCCTGACTCACCTCTCTTCTTCCATACAGCCTTTTTGGACAATTCCCCAGCTTTAGATCTCGGGCGTTAGGTCTATGCTGTATCTACTCTAGCCTGAAAACAGCTCAACTATCACTATAACAATATGACTGATAAATGTGAGTTGAAAATTCCAAGGTTTTCCTTAACTCTCCTTAGTTCTTCAAAAAAAACTATCAAACACTTCTTCTTTAGCAAATAAAAATAAAACATAAGGCAGCGAGAAGTTAAGGAGAATAGGAAGAGTTTAAGCTGTTGTGACAAAAGGTTCACAAAGATGGAAAGGAGTAAGTTCCAAATTAAAAATGTGTATACCAGTAAGAGACCTTAATTTGCTTTTAAAAGGTGATATAAGAAGCACAATTCCCTCAAGATATATCACTCTGATATATCACTCTGTTCAGTGTCTTGAGAGAATCATATGTTATATGAATATAATATATATATATCCATATCCAGAACAGAAATTCAATTTAAGAGTAGAAACAGAAGAAAAAATTGAGACAGGAATATAAAAGTTAGACTGAAGATATGGGTAATACTGAAATCCCAGGCAAAATATGAAAAGAAAAATCTTTAAGGAAGATTAATCTTCCAATCCTTCAATGGAAAAAAGACTGAAAAAGGAAAAGGCTCTAGGCTAATTAACTAAAGGCAAATCTTGTGAGCTATGGTATCAAGATAAAAGAAAATTTGGCCAAGAGTTTATTACCAAAGATAAAAGATAATCAGGGTAGTAATTTTTCTTATCTAGCAACAGTGCAAAAGATCTATTAATACTATTATGCACATTTTAAGCTGTTTTTCTTTAACATTCTCTTGTTTTTTCTTTAATAAAAATAAACAAAAGTTTACTATTCTTTTTGAAAAAGCAAAATTAATATAAAAAATTTTAACATTCTAATTGATATACCAACTTATAAAAACTATTAAAAAGCATCTATATTTTATGGTCATAAACCATGGACATTCACAGAAACCTCAAATCAATTAATGTGTTTTTAGATATAGATAGCATCCCAGTATGAGTTGTTTGCGATTTAGTCTCCATAATACAGCCCACCAACAGCATACTTGCTATTTAAATAAAATTCAATCTTCCTTCCAGTGTCTCATGATTATCCTATAAAATTTGTTGAATCGGAGGGAAATAACAAGAAGTTTTATACCCAACATTTTTATCATACAGTTAGTTATATGTTATATGTTACACATCACTGTCAATTCTTATTGTATACTGTTTCGGTTTTAGGAGAGTGTGTGTGTTCCTTTTTTATGCATTGATTTCAGTATAGTAACTACTGACACACACATCCAAAATTTCAAATTTTGAGAGTTTACGCACTTTAAAAGCCTTAATATCATCACTTAATTTAGTGGTGTTAATCCTAGCTTTGGCATTTTCAGAGATCAGCAGGACTTCTTCAAAGTATGTGCATTTTTAAATGAGAAACTGTTACTACTGCAAGAAAACAATTACTCACAGAATACTTACCACACTTAAATTAACATGAGTATTTGCCTTTGGTACTGGATGGTTATAGAGTGACTCAAGAGTTTCATTCAAATCACTTTCCTAAAGAAAAAACAATTACATTTTATAAAAGAAATCTATACAAAGTAAATGAAATTAAAACTATTTAATAAGCTACTCTGTCATTTCATATTAGGGATGTTTTAGTAAAACTGATTTCCACAAAACTATTTCAAGTGAAATGCTTAAAATAAATATTTAAAATGCAAACATTATCTCAATGTAGAAAATCATAGTTCTATTTCCTATAAGTATTAATCAATAAAGCTTGTCATTTTAAAAATTAGTTCAGCTGAGCCCTGGTGGCGCAGTGATTGTGTATGGGACTTTGGCCCACGGAGTTGACGGTTCAAATCCAGCAGCAGCTCTCCAGGAGCAAGGGTGGGTTTCCTACTCCCACCAAGGCAGTGATGCGAGAAACAAAGTTCAATTATTTTCAATGACTTTTAAGTTACTTAGGGAATATTTGTGGAGATTTTAAATTTTAAAGTGACCATTCTCTCTCTTTACTTGGTAACTGCTTAAGACATGACTAATCTAAGTATAATAAAAATTAAAATTAATCTCTGTATTACAACGATACAAAGGGTAACTTCAAAAACACAATTACAGTTTATGCCACTTTCCTCCTTATTCATTATCTTTATTTAATTTAAAATATATATTGCAGAATGAATTTTAATATTATAATTTTTAAATATTACCAAAAGTGAGAAGTCTTATTTCTCTATCATGTATATTACGGTAGTGAATAATTCTTTGTAAACCACTCTGATAAAGACACTTCATGGTAATAACCCCATCTTAACACCTGGTGTTTTTAGCATATTAAAGAGTACATAAAATTAACTATAATTCACCTAACTACCAAATTTTACTTTGACATGTATATTATAGCAATGGTTAACATACGAGCTTCACACTAGGCATAAATTTATTTTCAACTGGACTGTACCTACGAAGTCTAAGAAATAAGTAAATAAATACTATATCTCTGAAGATATTTTTTGTTCCAGATTCTCTTCAACTTTGAGACTGAACTTTAAACAAAAAGGTAGAAAACTAAATGGCAAAATATTGAAAAGTCTAAAATGTTTTTTTCCTATAGTAAGATCTAGTGTAAAATGAATTCATTGGTAACATACCCTCCCACATATTCCTATTATCAAAACTGTAACTTTGTCTAGGTTTCCCACAGAGCAGTAACTTATAGACCCTACAAAAAGTGACAAAATATCTAAGACTGGGTTATTGTTGATGCTGTTGTTGTTGATGCTACTGTTGTTGATGTTGTTGTTGTAACTGTTAGGTTTTACTGCTTTCAACTAAGTGTTTCCATGTGAGAGCTGGACTTCCCCATGGAACTGTCTAGGCTGCAACCTTGAGAGGTGGGCTGCCACCAGGAGGGTGGGCTAGGTTTGAAACTCCACCTTTTTGCTCAGCAGTGAAGCTCTTAGCTATTGTACCCCAGGGCTCTCTTGTCTAGACATCAGATCTCTCGATTATGAAATAGAGGGTAAAGAATCTATTTCACTTTCCAAATGTACATTTTTTTATGCAAAAACTTTTTGCCCGATGTATATTTGCTACTGGAGATACAGAAAAGTAACAGAGTAAACTATCAATTTAAACTTTTGTTGTGCAGAGAGAACTACAACACATTGCAAGCACTTGGGACTCCAGAACATATGTTACTTAACATCCTGAAAAGTCGGGAAAACATTTTGAGAAGTACTATTCGTATTGTATACAAGTTCACTTTTAAAGATAGTGAATGTTGAATCTTAATGAGCATTCCAACAACGAACACAAGTGGGTTCTTGTGTTCTTGACAACTAATATTGCCATAGTCTTGGAAACTTACATCACTCGGGCCAATGGGATGAAACAATGTTAGTATAAAGTGGAAGTGGATTAAACCTAATCAAAGTCCAAAGCCAAATCAATAAGTGTCTTGGGAATCATGCTGCAGGAAAGCTTTTGGCTTTCTCTTAAATAAGGAGAGGGGTAGAGAGCCACTAAGAGACTATAAACAGTAAAATGATATTATCAGAAATTTTAGAATGATTATTCTTAAAGATCAGAATATGGTAGCATATAGGCCAAGAGTATATATAAAATGCCGCACTGATGATATCTAATAGTGATAGGAAAAGGAACAAAATTTGTACTACAGGCAGTAACATAATTTTAGGGATAGATGGAGGACATAGGTCAAATCAAATGAAATAGATGACAATAAAGAAAGAATACTGTGACGCAACCTAGAGAAACACTAACTTAAAAGGGAGGTGGGTACACAGGAGAATTTACACATAACCAGAAGATGGAAGGCCTAACCTGAATGTGGAAATTAAAAAGCAACAATAGGCATTATTAAGAGGGAGTGGGGAAGAAAATGATTTGAATTTGAATTCAACTACATCTGATAGCACAGCTAACAGCTTGTAAGGCTTAAAAGAGTCTGCTAAGAACCAAAGTTCTCCATGTTTGTCCCATAGGTGACCCTGTAAAAAGATCAGCATAAACAGGAAAGAATGTACTTTTTTCAGAAACCAGTGAACCATGAACAGTAACGACCACTAAGGAATCAGAGAATCATGAATGATGATGACTGAAAATGACTACCTGGAGTTTTCATGACTCTGATCGATCAAGAAGACGTTGGTCTCTATATTCCCCTCAGAGGCGCCAAGCCCATTCCTTACAAGGGCACTCACTAGTCCTTGAACTGGCAGTCAATGCCTGTTATAGCCTCAGCCCATGTGTATTCAGGCCAGAAATAAACTTTGCTATTTGTGACCCACCAGACCTCAGGGCAGAATTGAGTTCTTTCTCTCAACCTTACACATCTGAGTAAATTAAAACCAAACCCATTTTGACCAAGTCAATTTCATCTCCTAGGGACCGTATTGGACAACGCAGACTTGTTCCATAGGCTTACCAAGTCTGTAAACCTTTGGAAAACAGACTGCCAACTGGTCTCACTCTCAGAGGAATTGCTGGAAGATTTAACCACCAACCTTTAAATTAGCAGTCAAGAACCTAACCACTGCACTGTCAGGACTTCTTTCTAAGTAGATAGGCTTTTGTGAAAGACAAGAGTAAACAACTTACCAAACTATGACCCCAAAGACATTAGTCAGTTCAAAGATAAATTTCCATGTTTGGGCATTAATTTTTTAAAAAAAGAATAGCTTACCAGATCCTTAGCCAAGTAATCTGCCAGAGTATTTAAAAGCTTGTAATATACTTCAAACCAAGGCAGGTAGCTGTAACAAAAGTCATTTAGAATATACAATTTAGAATCAAGAAGCAGTCACATACATAATAAATTCACATTATTTCATACAGTTGACCTTGGAGGACAAAGAAGAGGAATACCCACATTCTCCTGACTGTTTCCATGCAGGTTATGCTTCCATAAAATAAATCAGAATCTAAAACTGTTATACAGCACTTGAATAGATCTTTAGAGAGACTTGAGATTGTGGAAAATATCAATGACAGTTAAAAAGACAGCGTTGCACAGAAATGAGAGAATGTATTTTCCAATGGGTATATACAATGGGGCTATAGATCTTTCATAAGGCATACACATCATACAGCTAACATATTAAAAAGTTCATAGGTAATTTCACAAGTGGGTAGCATAATAAAAAAGCAATGGGGTGAGTCATCATCTTGACCTAGTGTTCGTTGTCCTTAAACCACCACCACCACCCTCCCTCCTGCACCCCCTCCCCCCAGCCATCTCCAGGGGCTTGCTACATTTATGGTGGGTTGGTATGGAACCCTATTGCTTCTATGTACAAATAAGCTTTAGGCACTGTGGAGGAGCTAGACACAAAATGATTCATCTTATATGGTAGCTTCTTTATGACAGTTCCTTTGGTGGTGGTGGGGGGGGGGTGATATGAGAGTATCAGAGAGACTGTAGTTCAATCATAAGAATGTTTATTAAAACTTATTTATCTCAAAACTGTGGAGGTCTTCCCCCACCAGAGTCGGCGTTCCAGATCCATAATTATGGGCATAGAGGACTTAACTGCCTTACATTGTTATCTAGCTCCTCAATTTACCACATTATACAAAGTATTCATTATACTTTCCTAGTATGTCAATAGTAACTAAAATCATATGATCCTATCTTACGATCATCACTAAAACTATTCATAGGATTAAAGAAAACATTGTGTCAAGATGTAATATAGAGGGGCTGAGCCCTGGTGGCCTAATGGTTGTGTGCGGAACTGCAGCCCACAGGGTTGGCGGTTCGAATCCAGCAGCAGCTCTCCGGGAGCAAGGCAGGGCTTCGTACTCCCAGCAGGGCAGTGATGCCACACACACCAAAAAAATGTAATATAAATAATATAAAGGAAAAAATAATTTTTATAAGAGGCAATCATTTTACCCACAACCCCCATCTCAACCCTACCCCCAAATGAGCCCATTTTGTTTCTTAGGGAAATTAACAGGGTATAAATCAGGATCAGAATTCTAAGAACACAAGTTCTTCCAGTCATGACGGCCTCTTCTCTGCTGTGCTCACAGGCAGGCTTCTCTCTGGTCCTCTGCCCATGCTTGGACAATGCTACATAGCTCTAAAGGAAAACCAGTCCACTGTGAGCTTCAATCAGAAATCACCAAACTCTAGCTCAGTAACCTTGCTTTGCAATTAAGTGCCAGGCGACACTCCACTTACAAGCAAGCCCTCTATTCAGAAATAGTCCGCTTTACTCATCCATTGTGTGGGAAACCCATAACTCTGTCTTTTAAAGAAAATGTATAATTATTTCTTTTTAGATATTACTTGAGTATAAAAAAGCTTCAAAAAATTGTGAAATTTTTCAATCACCTTTCCTTCTACTTTTCCAGGAGTTTTTGAAGCCTCCTTGTATAGTTTAATTAACAGGTTTCCTTAACAGATTCTACAGAGGTTGATTTTTAAATAGGATGCTAAATGTCTAAATAAATCTATTTAGAGAACCTATATGAGAGAGTATCTTAAGGCTTCTAGATGCCAAAACCAACTATCATTTAAATTTCATTTTATGTTCATTTTAGTATATAAAACGATTTAATTTTTATGCAAGATTAAATAATAAATCAAAAAATTATTTGTGTGCAATAAAAGTTTTCTGATTTAAAAATGAAGTTATTGAAAATTGGAACCCTGTCTAAATTTCTTAATTAAATATTTATTATATGATCTCACTTATATAAAAATTCTAGAAAATGTGAGAGTACAGAGATTAAATTGATCAATGATTTTCAGAAGTAGGTAGGAAAGATAGGAGGGGAAAGACAACATTTAGGAAAGATGGAGAAAAAAAGACAACCCTTAGTGGACATTTGAGGTTCGGTTGAAACTGATGAAAAAATTCAGGAATGGTTAAGGATGATGGTTGGATATGTACAAATATGCTTCATACAAGTGATGTATGGCATGTTATAAGTGTTGGAAGAATCTTCCTACTCCCATCAGAGCAGTGATGCCCCCCCCACACACACACACACAAGGGTTGTAAGAACCCTCAATAAAATGATTTTAAAAGAGGGGGTAAAATAGGGAGGGTGATGGTTGAGTATGATGAACATAGTAATGTCACTTAACTGCAATTGTGAAGATTTGTTGAAATGGCAAATGTTCTGTTACGAACATATTTTACCAAAATAAAAAGCATATATATGTACACATATACACTTTGAATATAAAATAGTACATTGAAAGATAAACTTCAGTGTTGTTAATTAATAACGAACTTAATTTTCTTCTTCCAAGTATTACTGAAACAGCACACCATAAGGATAGCATGGTACTTTTATTTCACTCATGCATAAGATGGGCGTAAAATTCTTAAACAAATGACTTAGAGGGACAGAAGTCTACCTAGATGTGTTCATATAATGTCTGATAAATTAGTGACTATAAATGGTATCTTTTGAATCAATAACAAGTTAAATTCATGACACTAGTCCATCCTCTAATTACCCACTTTAACACTTGATCCTGCTATATGTAGAAGTGTATCAGAGTATGTAACAAAACTAACTTTTTTCACTATACTACGTCTCAGATTTTGATATAAACTATCAAAAAGGAGATATATAGTAACATTATAAACTAAGCTTGCCTTGCCACAGTAAGAAATTTTATTATTCATTTTTACTTTTGTGGTTTCATAGGTAACTTTCAAATAATATGTTCAAAACAATTAACTCTAAACTAATGTATAGTCTCTTAAACTTATTACATTGAATTAAAATATTTTCCAAAATTATGTAACTCAAAGACAGTTAAAATCAGTTCCCTAAAAACCAATCATAAAATTTCTAAGAACTCTTTTAATACAGCAATATATTCTCATTAAATAAGATAATTTATTTGAATTTTTAAAATACCAAACATGTATACCTTAAGATAAAATGCTATTTCTTTCACAATGAGTAACTATAGCACTCATGATCTTATGAACATATATAAGTACAAAGTAAATAAATTAGGGCCAATTTAGTTAATAGGCAAGAGATTCTTGAAAGGTTAATTATAAGATTAATTCCTTAATTTTCATAAGAACACAAAGCATAAGGCAGATGTATGTATAAAGTCATGAGCCCATTTTGTGCCCGTAAGAAGACATCCCCCACACTTAGGCTTCCACGATGGAGCTGATAAAACTTTTACATTCACAGGTCAAAGGTTAAATAAAGGAAAGGAAATGTTTTTGTCAATTGGTCAAGTAACCACTAACACTCTAAGGGATCAGCAGGAACCTAACTTCTAGTAATCAAATAAAACGAAGGAAACTGCTTTTCCGTAGAAAAACGTCTAATGTCTAGAGGCTGTTTTTCTGTCTGGAAAGTTGACACAAAATGTGTAAAATTGAAACATTCTGCTTCTAAGGGATTTGCCCAAAGGAAGAGTGTGAAAGCTGGCGTTTGGTATGAGTTAGAAGGGGGCAGGGAAGAGACTACAAAGGCCATAAACATAAAATTGTCTTCCTTCTCACAGAGTATTTCATTTTGAACCTTGGCGACATTTTTATAGTTGTAAAGTTATGCTAATCAAATTACCAAAAGAGTTATTTTTGCTAGCTTTCAAATAAGAAAGCACTTTTAAGTATGAATACAAAAATTTAATTAGACACTGCTCAGAAAAACTTTGAAATCCTGATAAAAGTAGGTTAGACCCCTAAGAGAGAAAAACAAAATATATGATCATTTGGCTGAAAAGTCCATTGAAATATCAAGTTTTACACTTAATAAACAAATTCCAGTATTTCTTCTAAGAGGTAAACAAAAGTAAAGGATACATAAAATTACATTTTCTTTCAAACTTTTTAACAGCATAACTCCAGGAGAAAAAGAACACAGTTTTTAAAACACTGTACATACATTTTCTAGTTTAGAATCCTAAATTACTTTCAAACCATATAAAAACATAATCTAGGAACAGGGAGGGGGAAAGACTTGAAACCTTTCTGGGCAAATGTCCCACCACCTTGAATTGTTTGTACTTAGCTCACAGTGCACAAGCACTAAAGGATGTTGCTGCTCATTTGCAGTACTCATGCTATTATGATCTTAAATCTAGAGGACTCCACTACTTAGGAAATTCAAGAAGCAACATTCTTCTTTGTTTGCTAATAAAAGTGCTGTGTTAGTTCATACTTTGTTTTATGCTAAGTAGCATTTTAAAAAAATACTTAGCCTGCATTGCTATGCCAGACCAAGCAGTGATTCTCTGTGCAGCCAGATACTTGCAGGGAGCTCGGCATAGCCACAGAGCAGATATGGACAGAGTGATGGTGGCCAAGCTGGGGCTGAGGCTGCTGTTCCTTGCACTGCTCCTCCTCATGCAAATTCATTCAAGTAACACAACTGCCACAAGACTTGTAACTAACGCTTCCCATGCCACCTTGGCTGCCACAAATCCCAACTAATGCCACCACCAAAAAAAGGGAGCTCCCCCGGCAGTGTACAGTTAGTCTCCTCATGGTCATACTCTCCTTCCTATGCTTCTACAGTTAAGAGACGCAGGTCAAGAAACGCCTCCTCATTCCTATCTTCTACACCCAATCCAAACGGTGGCTTTAAGTACTAGCATCATATCCCTACAACCAGGTCTATGACCAAAAAACTCACTCCCATAGGGTCAGGGCCGACTCATAGCAACCCCACAGGGTAGCAGGGCAGCTGGCGGCTTTGAACTGCTAGCCTCTATGCACAATCTCTATGCCATATGGAGGCGGTGCTGACTCCTGTCCAACTGCCCTCAGCTGCCACACCAGAAAACAGGAGGCCAGTGGCGAGAGCCCCAACACTGCCAAACTACTGACAGGCTAGCATATTCACCTCAGGAGTCAGCATTTGACTAAATTAAAATGAATTAAAAAGCAAGACAAATCAAATAAACACAAACAAACAATAAATAAAATAACACCTTAATCATTGGAAATATATCGATCTAAATCCCAAGGTTCTTTAGTGATGAGCTAGGAAAGCTAAACACTGTCTTTTTATGGAATTGAAACAGGTCATAGATAAATACAGAATTACTGAAGATGAGAAACAAACAAAAAAAGCCTTGCACTTCCCAGACTGAACCTACATCAGTGATGGGACTTAATATCATTTAGTTCTGATACAACAACAGACAGGTCAAGGGCACAGAATTGAGAGCCCAGAAATAAACCCATCCACCTATGGACAGTTAATCATCAACAAAGGGTGCAAATCCAGTAAATGGGAAAGGGATTATCTCTTTAACAGATGGTGCACACAAAACTGAACACTCGTTCGCATAAAAATGAAACAGGATCCATACGTCATATCATACAGGAAAGCTCAGGATAGATCAACGACCTTAAAACCTAAAACTATAAAGAAAAAAAATATGCCTGTACTTAAAGGTCTCAATAGATTAGGCATAAATGATCTACCAAACATAACTATAAAATATACAAACAGTAGAATATAAGTAGATGGCTGGGACCTCCTAAAATTTAAATGGAAAATATATTACTTTTGTTATCAGAAAACCAGGATAAAAGATGTAAGAGGAACCTTCAAAAAGTTCAGGGGAAATGCATAGTATGAAAATACTATGTGTGAATTTCAAAGAAAAATATTGCACCAAAATAAACTTGCTATCACATGTCAGAATGGGATGTAGTTTAAATAACTAAAACAGATAAAATAATGGTTTGAAAAGAGTCCCTATGAGATCAACATGAATTCTGCTAAAATTGAAGCAAGGACAAATATCAATTTTATACCGCAGCTTTAGAGACGGAATGATGAAATCACTGATGCTTTATGAAAAGTGCATAGGGACACCAGGGTCCAAATGCAGGTGTGGACCCTATAATACCTTACCATCTGATCTCTCTTTAAACCTATTTTAAACTATTTCAGTTTTTTTTTTTAAGTGAAGGTGAAATACACCTTCTGAACACCTTCTGACCATGGACCAGGAATGTGAACAGCCTTGCTAACATGCAGAGTAAATTGGAACATGGATAGTTGCAGATGCAGTTAAAATTGAGCACCCCATCATAAGATCTTACAATCCATTTATATTTGTTCTAGATTTTAATATTTCTGCTTTCTTTTCTATTGAGGTTTTTACTTGTTATTCTATTTAGCTATTTCTTGCTTTTCATGTTTTCTGTATATGAAATTCAGGGTAAGGACTACAAAGGCAGAAAGTATATTAATAGTTCCTTAGATATAGGAAGGGAGGTGGGAGGTAAATAAGGAGCTAATATATCAATATAAGAATGAAGAAAATATCCTAAAACTGATTGTGGTGGTGATTACATAACTCTTGAAGTGACTGAACTATTGAATTGTACGAGATATGAATTATATGCCTATAAAAATATAGAGAAAAAAGTTTATGGGGGCAATGCCCCCAAATGCAAATGAATCATTCAATTTCAGAAGAAATCAGAAGAAGAAGAATTCCACAGGGACATATCATCCATATCACTTTGCAAAGAAACAATAAATTTTGTCCACACCCTCACTGAAGTGGACCATTGCAACACTGACATCTAAACAGGTTCAGCTTAAACAACTCTGACTGCCTGAAGTTAAATATGAGCAAACTCTCTGCTGGATGGGTGCCAAAACTGATGCATTCATATCAGCTACACACAAGAGCAGATTTCAAAGGAAATTTTTAGTCAAGTATTTCGGAAAAGAAATGTAACAAGGTGTAACATGGCTTCACCAGTATAATCCTAAAGCGAGAGCATTCACAGCATTGGCTACCAAGAGGTGGAAATGGAATCACTCATCAAAGCAACAGTGGACCTATTAAGGGAAAAGGTCATAGCAATAGTTTTTTTGGAAAGAAACTTCAAGGATTCTACTTGCTGACTTTCTTGTTCGGGGCGGGAAGGCACCAAAGAATGACAACATTTGCTAAGTATGAGGGTGCTTTCAAGAGGTTAGCTTTAGAGCATTCAAGAAGAAAGCCTGGGAGACCTTCACCAGAGAGTCCTTTCTTTGCCACCAGGATAATACTCGCACACATTCCTCTCATTAAATAAGGGCAATTTTTGGAGTTTCTGTGAGAAATCATTAGGCACCAACTGCACAATTCTGTGCTATTATCAATATCTTCACACTTTTCTGCTCATTCTTGAGAATAATTCTGGAATTAAAATACCTAGAAATGCAATTATTGAATCAGAACATGATATTTTAAATTATCTTTTTATTTTAAATTTTAAATTATCTTTCAAAAGGTTAAATGTCACTTTGCTGCTGCTTCTTGTGAAACCAAAAAAGCCAAACTCACTGCCATCCACTTGTCAATTCGTAATGACACTGTAAGAAAGGGCAGAATTGCCCGGATGAGTTTCCCAGATCATCAGTAACTCTTTGTGAGAGTAGAATGCCCCATCTTTCTCCTCAGAGGTGCTCCTGGTCTCGAACTGCGGAACTGCGGAACTGTCTAACTGCAGCCCAATGCAGAGCCTCCGTGCAACCAAGTGCCCCATGATCGCTAGAGCTCCTTCTTGCTGTTAATTGCCATCAAAATGCTGCCTGGTTCTGTACCATCCTCACAGTGGTTATGTCTCAGCCCATTGTTGCAGTCATTGTGCCAATCCGTCCCACGGAGGATCTTCCTCTTTCGTGCAGTCTACTTCACCGTCTACTGTCAGCGTGACGTACTTTTCCAGGGACCGGTCTTTCCTGATAACGTGCCCAAAGAGCGTGAGACAATGTCTTACACTCCTGACCTCTGAGCAGCATTCTGGCTGTATAGCATCCTGTAGTCCTCAGTTAGGGCTTGGAGCCTATTTCCCCTCATGCTTATTAACAAGTATCTTTGTTCCTCCGATCTGAATGCGCTCATTGTTTTAATTTACTGAGGTTGAAAATCATCCATAGGTTTGTTCAGGTACATTAATTATTTTTCTCTTGTTTTCTTTTTCTTATTAACTTCAGGTATATATAATGCCTCATGGTTATTAATGAATTCTCATAATGAATTCGAATATACTTCCACCCATCTACTTTTACATATGGAATAAGGATGAAGCTGCTTTCCACACCTGTAAGATTTACAGTCTCTGAAATGCAAAGGGGCAGTTCTCTTTTGTTCCACAGGTTTGCTTTGACTCGGAGTCAACTTGGTGGCAGTGGGTAAGGATATTACATTTATTTTACACTTACCTTCTTACATGCAGCTAAACTTCCAACTTGAATAAAATTAATCGTACAGTAATGAAGAACCTGATGCGGTATGCAGACAAATCAGAATCAAAAGCCAGGAGCACTGGAGATTTGTCAAGACTATTTTCATATAGATACAGCTTACAAAAATATACTTCCTGAGCCAGGACAATTTTCTGAATTTCCAAATTTCATATTTGAATTTTCGAAGTCACTGATTCTCAAAAAAAAAGGTGTAGTACACTTAGAGCAAAGATAGAAATAAAGCAAAAAGCCTCAAAGTGGCAAACTATTTTCCAACTTACTAGAAAAATATACTAATCGATAAAATGTTTTCATATGTAAGATTTTCATACATGATTTTTGTCAAAAAAGCTTTGTCAAATAGTATTTGCAATCTATTATAAAGCAAAGTCTAACAATAAAATTAAGTGAACAAATAGAAATCAGTACTAAAGAAAAAGAAGTGTTTAATTAAAAATAATGCCTACTTGGAAAATATTCCATACTAGAATGAATGCCTCTATTTATGGCTTTATAATACATTGAGGGGCTCATCTACATAAAAAATTCTGATAACTACAGATTTTTTAAAAAAAGCCTTGACTACTGAAATGCATTGGAATCTGTTTCCTACAAATTAATAACTGGATTGGGGCTGCAGACATCATATTAATCTTTCAGTCAATTATCAAAGAGCTGTTGTTCTCATTTTGCATGCATATTATAAATTAAGAAAGGCTTTCTTAAATTGAAACCAAAATTTTTATAATGTTTACTCTATAAAACACATGCAGAATCTATTCTAAACAGTGATTAACTGTTTGCTAAGAGTTCATTGATTTTGTGTATTCAAAATGTTTTTGGAGTTTAAAATGCAGACAAAGGTCCAGAGCCTTCCTTTTTTTCTATGAATAATATCAGGAAACAATGAGGTAAACTCTGAAATACAGATTAAAATATTATAGAAAAATGATGGTGGTACTTAATCTAAATTGGTTTACAAGAAATGTTTAAAATAATAAGAACAGAATATGTATATATGTTTGTGATGGGGGAGAAAGAAAAGTACATGCTCATAACTAGTGAATATAGGTGATGGTTACACAGAAATTAATTGTATATCCTCACTCAGTTTTTATATATTTAAAAAATAAAAATTAATGAAGAGTTTGAAAATATATACACAAAAAAATCGTAAAGTAATCATACAGTACAGCTTGAGTTTTTTTTATTAGGACACACTCATCCGGGACAGGACATGTAGGGTTATGCTCTCCTTTCCATTGCAGCCTCTGAACTCTGACCATGAAACACAGTGTTTACTGGGGAAAACTTGTCCCCAACCAACACCCACCCCCCACAACGCTCCACCACACTGCTCTAATTCACAGAATCAACCTACAATTTGAAGCCCAACCACACTCTTCATGATCTTAAATGCAATTGTTATCCAGATAAAATATTGAGCTGACAGCAAGAACTGTGGCATAGTCACTTCCTATTATGAAGCAGTTAAACATCTTCTTTTGAATAAATGTTTAAAAATTAGCCAATCCTAACAGAAACTCGAGTAAACTCATAATCTCTCAAAGAGTGGATGGACTGAGAAGACAACCTTTTATATCAAGTTTTCTTTGCATTATTTTAATTATTTTCAATATTTTTTTGAACATGGACTTTTCTATGGAATCTAACTTGATCACATCTGTAACACAGAATCTTATTTTTGCTGGATGTAATTGGACGCCTGGGTCATCGAGATATTTTACATAACAGTAAATCTTTAGGATTCTCCACTTTTACTGGCTAGCAAATCAAATCCTAAGTCCTAAGGCAAGAAACTCTCTCTCACAGCCTACTGACGCAAAGTTGTCAATACTAGCAACTGGCAGACTGGGAGATACCATAAGCAGAATAGCAGGAACTGTACTAAATTGGCAAGCTCCTGCCACAACGAGCGCACTTCCAGCTTATTGTTCCCCAGGGAGAATGCAGACCAGAATTAGAAGATATTCTCATTAATCAAAATAAATTTCATATTCATGCAAGACCTTCTAAAATGTATAAGGTTAGCAACATCACAAAATAGCATGTGAAAAAAAAAATAGCATGTGGCCAAACTAATTTATGTTCCTCCAACTATTCCCTGCCAGGATCATGGGTTTGCAGTTTGTGTTAAAGTCATAAAACATATTCAAAATGCAAGTTTTAGTTCAGTGATAGAAAAGGGCACACTTTGATTGAACTGAATTGTTTGCAATATGTGAAAATCATGCAAGTTGGATCTAAATTTTTTAATAATTTAAATAATTATTTAATAATTTAAAAAATAAACATAAAAATGAATCCTTTCCTAAAAATCTATCAGCTATCTCAAGAAAAAGTTGTCATTAGTAAATCTTTAAATTAAATTTATATTCTGCATGCATGCATGTATGTGTTGGCGTGATAATTATTTTTCACTTTCTTAGATTTAATGAAAGAAAAACACCAAAAAAGCAAGGGTTGGGGTTTTTTAGTATCCGAACTATTAGGAAAGTGAAAGCTATACCGAACCAACTGTACATTCAGTTTTTTTTTTTAACTACAAACACTCACCTAAGGATGCATAAACAAATTTGACCTCCTGATGTGAGTCTGCAGAATCCAAACCTCTGTTTACTTTCGATGTCTGTCAACACAAAGGTAAAGTGCTGTCCGACTTGATTTCGAGAAACCCTATAACACAGTAACGTTAGGAAACATGAACCCTCGAGTAGGACTTTTCTTGGAGAGCAAAACAGAGCGCATTTCTAAGTGGCATTGGCTTCACCTTCTCAATCAGGTGCCTTGGAGATGCACAGCAGTGCTCTACCATGGATGTGATGGAAGAATACTAACTCATGAGTCAAACTCATCAAATGCTTTATCAATAAAGCAACTCAATGCTTTGCTTTTGCAATTCAAGCAGCGCAATGCTTTGCTAACAGAGCAATTCAGCCTAAACTTAGTCTTTTTTAAGAAATTGTGTTATTTTATCAAAATTTCATGTCTGAAAATTGTGATAAAGTATTTTATAACTCTACAACATAATGACCTTTGAATGAAACTTTGAATGAAAACTAGACATAGTGACTAAATTATTTTTCTGGACTCTGGCCTCTCTGTCTGATTATTCTAAGACTACTTAGAAAGGAAATAATATTTTTTCAGAGTCTATAGGTAACCACTACCAAGTAGGCTTAATTTCTGATGATGTTATCACTGAATAAAGAGCCAACCCCTTTCCAAAAAAGGGGGAAGGAAGGGGTGTATCTTTCTCAGGGCTTTTTTTTAGAGCAACTAGATACAGAGGAATAAATTTCCAAGTTAAAAAATAAAACAGAAAGAACAAACTGACTAGTTAAATGCAATATATATGTGTGTCAATTTTGAACTAAGTTTCATACTACCATGATACAACCAAAACACCATGCTCACTGCCATGCGGTCCGTGCTGACTCAATGCAAGCCCACTGTGGGCACCCGAGATGGCCAAAGCTTACGGGAGGAGAAAGCCCCGTCGTTCTCCCAAAGGAGCTGCTGGGGTTTCAAACTGCCGACCATGTAACTAACCACTATACCATGATATTGCAGAATAATGTTCTCGCTGATAACACTATTGACTTTATTTGTTTAAAATATATTTGTTATGGTTACGTTGGCTCTGATTTTTATCATTCCACATGTGTAATCTGCCCCTTTGTCTGAAATTAAAATTTCAATAATTAACAGTTTTGAAATCAAGGAAAAACGAGAGAGTTCTACACATACTACTAACTTTTCAATTATCTGAAAATATCACATTCCAAATGCTAAATATTTAAAAGGCTTACTTTTTAAAGTGAACACTTTAAAATAAAAACAAAAACAACTTTTATAAACAATTTTAAAAACATCCCCCCCACCCCGAGTGCCTAGTATACCTTCTTGTGACCAATATTCAAATATCGCTTCATATTTTTGTTCATTTGATTCCTCCTATTGACCTAAACACGGTAACTGTAGATGGCATAACTGACTGCACAGCAGTGAGGCCAAACAAGGAAGGTTATTCAGCAGCAGCATTGATTAGTATCAGCCATCCTATCTTTCAGAAGCCTTCATCTTTGGTATAATGAAATTTCAGATTCTGACTAATCTTTACTTGAGCAAAATATTTCCCTAAAATCAAATTTTCTTTGAAAACTTCCTCATAACACGCTCTTTAAAAACCGATTATAGGGTGTGAAAATCACATGAGAAACAATAAATGATCTGTTACTATGCTCAAAGGACTATATACTCTGCAGCACCGAATAAACATATGCAATACTCTCTCCATTTAGTGCTTGGTGAGCGAAATCCAACCATAATGAGACAGTCAGTACTGCTAGATTTCCCTGTACTCCACAATTCTGCATTGTTCCTATATAGTTATGCTTGGAGGACAAGTAGCAATGAGTTTTACAGGACCACGAAGATGTTCTTTCCAATTAGAGAAGAGTGAGGTAAAACCAGAGTATACAGATCTAATGTCTAAAAATAAAACCCTAACACTTTTCTCAAGAACGGATTTACTCTGGGTGTTAGTTTGGTTGGATTTTGCTGCTAATGCTTACAATATGTACCTAAAGAACAAAGGGAAGGAACAGAACTTAATGGTGGTAGGCTGTAAGTCGTCTCAGTGACCAGAATAGAGAAACAGATCAAATTATTTTAAAAGCATCCTCATTCCAAGTATCAATTAATTTTGAATCTCCAGACTTTTTTTTTTTAGCAGGGAAGTAGATTACATCTTATTTTTTTTTAAAGAATATGCAATAATTTTTAGGTGTGCACTAAGATGAGCTGGTGTTATTTTAAATGATGACTTCATACTGTACCTTTCAACGTCAAAGGGAAAACAGAATTTTGGCACACTCTGCAGTACTTCCTAAAACACAAAACAAAACAACAATTTTAGAACATTTTTAGAGATGCAAGTTAAAATGCTTGAGACATTTTCTAGTAAGAAAAAAGACTTTTGTTTTTGTTTTTTTCGTTCCCTTAAGGAAAAAATTGCACAGGCTCCTAGACTAAAATAATTGATTATTAAAAAGGAATTAAGTTTGTGCTTTGGCAGATTGCACTGACAATGCCACGGAAACCCCAGGAGGGAAAGGCCTGGCCTGAAGGGTATTAACACCCTTCACATCCCCGCTGGGACTCCCTTCAACAAGGCCATATGGATTTTACAAGAAGCACTGCACCATATGGGTAAGCTACGTCTGCTGCTACTTGTACCGCAGACTAGCCACAGGGACTTCTGACAGATCCTGGCTCAAAAATATAAATGTTGTTTCAATTAAAATGCAGGCAGAGAAAGGGGAATGAAGTTGGCAGCAAAGAGAATTACTGAGAGGTATAACAACTCTAGATATCCCACAGTCAATGGTTAAAAAAAAAGAACTTTCTATAGTTAAAGAAACAGCCATTTAAATGAGCCATTCAACCCTTGAAACATTCAAAACATTTTTTTATCTCCAATAACAATCTTAAACAAATGTGTACCTAAAGGCAAGGCTTTAATTAAAACAGCACAGCTTTATATTTTGTATACTTTAAGAACTGTGTTAAACAAAAATCAAAATTTCAATTAATCACAGAAAGTGCCACTATTGTTTTTGAAACTTATGATCATGTTATAGTCACTATAACTTAATATTAAAATTTTATATATCACAGACATTAACAACACAACTAAGTGAAATATATATTTCTATCTTAAAAATACCACAAAAGTAACTGTAATTCAAAACTTAAAGTTTTAGTACTTAAACTAATAACAGACAAGGTCTAAATCAGGATACTTTACAAGGTAAAAGCAAAGAGTTATGTAAAGGTTTCCTGCTTGGGGGAGGGAGCATCTTGGGGGAGGGAGCAGCAGTACTCACAACTAAAATGATTGAAGGAAAAAAACAAAACTGTAGCCACTATATCATTTTTACCCTTAAAACTAAGACCCAGAGAAATCATCAAAATCTACATATTGAAACCATATATGCAAATTGAAGGTATTAAAGGTATTGAAGGTATTAAAATAAAATTTCAAAATTCTTTTAAAATGTAGAACTGCAATAAGGTGTCAATAAAAAGTGAAAGACTACAGAATTATAATAGCAATGCCTAGGAAATCATCACGATATTAACTCACTGAAGGAGTATCCTATAAAGAAAAGAAAAAAACAGCCTTCTACCATTCGGGTTGGCTACCCTGATCTGCTTATGAACATGTATCATTCAAAGAATGAGCACAGACTCCATATTTAGAGGAAGCTGGCTGTATTGCTAATGACAATATTTTGTTCAATGTAATTAAAATAAACAGTACGCTTGAAATCATTTGAAATGTTTAAACTGAACAACAGCTCATTACAAAGACAATAAATAGTTTATTTGATCATTATGCAGAGTAAAGTGAAGCAATTTATCGTATTTTCTACACACATGAACACTTGAATTTTATAGATATCTCCCTATAAATTTAATTACAGAATTACTATGACACTAAAGGCAGCCAAATTCAGTGTTCCCCTCTAAATATAGACAAATTAGTAATGTCTTCCACATCAATTTTAAGACTCAAAGGGAATGCTCCCCAGTTAGATGCCCCATTTTACACACACACACACACACACACACACACACACACACACCTTTCCCAACACACATGCACACACTCCTGAAAAACAGCTTCAGCTCGCTTCCCAACTGGCAGAAGCATCCCTCAGGGGACAAGTCTTTAAACCTCCGCACTCTTTAAAATTCAACCAGCCAGCAGGTCTATAGACTAGTGTATAAACAGCATAGACAAAAAAATCCTCTCTCAGCTTATGTCAGTGACAAAGCAGCTCAGCAGTTGACTGTTTCTCCCCTGACAGTATAAGCTGGGTTTACACAGATCAATAGCTGGAAGTCCTACCTAGCTCCCAGGGCTCGATTTTCTTCCTTAATTACAGGTGCTATTCAAACTTAAGTTAAAAAAGAAATGAAATAGAAAAGGATTGGAGGGAGAAAAAAGATGCATGCAAATTGCTTTTTGAATCCTTTTAGCAAAGATATTTCATTGAAATAATACTTCTACATTTACTGGGAAAAAGTTAATAAAGACTATTCCATCTACCATACAGTATTTTTTATATTGCAAAAGTTTGTGGGAAAAATCCATTATATTTCCATTTCATATTTCCACAAAATTTTTGAAGCCATTTTATACACATGCAAAAAAATAATAATGATCAAGATTGCATTCAAACATTATGGGATAGGTTTGGTATAATATATTTCAGAAATTAGCAGCTTCTCCTTTTCTAAATACATTTTAAAGGGAAGTACCTAATTTTCTTAATATCGCACCTTATCTGGGTTTCCAAATGAGTTATCTTTATTCCAAAAAAGAAGTAACCACATATCAATGCTAAACTCAAAACAAAAGTGGAAAATAAATTATAAATAATAAACTAGAAGGGATAATAGCATTAATATATCTATAAAACAACAAACTTACATTCACGTTATTGTCTAGAAACAAGGATAAATGAAAAATGTATACACTTCCATGTGGCTCCATATCAGTATAATAAGCATAAACTTTAATCTGTACAAAATAAAGAGTTAACTGCTAGTGGTTGTGTGGCACATTAGCTATATCCCAAGAGTTAGCACTATAAATTGATGAAATAAAAAGGGATCAAGTATTCAAAAGAAAATTGAGTATATTATAATATCTAAAGATTGCCTACCAATCACGGTTCAATAACTATAGATCCTAGAATTTTTCTGGAAAAAAAAAACTACAATGAAGTACGATGTACCCTTGCAGAAGTCAGAAATTATTTTTCCTCCTTCTCAGCTGTTCTTCTTCCCCCTTACATTTAACACGAGTGTGCTCTGACATGCAATATTTTCCTGTCACCCCTCCTCAGGAATGTATACACTAAGGTCATCTCATCTATACTCATAATTTCAACTATTGTTGCTATTAAATGAATACCAAATTTCTTAGTCTAATATAATTTAAACATCCCTGTGAACTCAAAGATTATAAAGCTAACTGCCAATTGGCAGCACTATTCTAAATGTTCCCCAGACACTTGGAACTTAAAATGTTCCAAACTGAAGTCGCTCTTTCAGTTACAGTCCTTATTCTCAAGGAAAGGCAGTACTATCTACCTTGTGCCTCAAGCCCAAAACATCGGCATCATCTTTCTAGATTCTTGATTTTCTCTGATCCCCATACATAACATCTTTGTTAACTCAATTCCATAAGTATCTTATTCCTATGATTCTCAATGGGGCAAAGAAAACTAGAAGGAAGACAAGAAGGTTAACAGAATCACTTGAACATGTTTTTCCAAAGTACACTTGATTGTCTATACATAAACTCTTTTCCTCCATGGTCCCACATGAGAACTGAGTCCTAAACCTCAGCTGTAATGTAATCAGTCTACGCGTGTCAGTTAGGATGCTTGTTATGTAAGAGGAGGCCTCAAAATGTTCAGGGGAAATGTGTAAAATACCCCCCACACACACATGTCCTATGAAATTCTTGGCTGGCAGAGGGTGCCAACCCATACTGGGGGCACTGTCTGTCCCAGTTTTCTCCTTTTACTTTTTCTTTCCCTTCCCTTTTAAAAAACCTTGTCTTCACTTTCCTGCTGTTTCTTTCTTCTTTCCTCCTCTTCTTTCTCTTTTCTCTTTATTTTTTTCCAATTCTGCCTTTTCTTTTTCCACTCTTCTCAGTTTTAATTATTTTCTTTCTTCTTTTTCATTGCTTACATTTCCTATTTGTTTCTTTATGTTTATTATGTTTTTGTTCTTGTTGTTCTTTACCTGACTTCCCCTAAACTTTTTTCTTTATTGTTTTGTTTTTTATTTTTTGCTGTTGACTCTTTTCCTTTTCTTGAGAGAAAATAACCATGTCCATTTGGTTCAGAGCTCTTGTAATATCACCTATTGATTGATTAAGCAGCCACCGCCTGCTTCTGTACCACATGATCAATACTCAGTAGCAAACACCAGCCTCAACTGTGCTACGAAAACAGTACAGAGAACTGTTTGTTTTTGTTTTTGTTTTTGGGCATCACTGCCCTCTGGTGAACAGAACTGTGTATGCACTCATTGTAGACCCACCAAATAAAATGACCCCACCATATCTCAAAGGCAACAGAAGATTTCCGTTTGTGTGAAGAAACAGAATAGTGGCCCAAACAAGTGACCCAAGCACAGAGCCAGCAGACCTTTCTAAAGAAGCAAACAGCAATGAACGTACATGATAAGGAATTCACCTAAACTCCTTCAATGAATTGCTAGAAAGATCAGTGAAACCAAGAAAAAAATATTAGGAAAGCTCTAGGATAACAAACTAATGAAGTAAATTTTAAATTATTCACCAAGAGTAACTAAAAATCCAAATGATTAATACTAAAATTTTGGAAACGTAATTATTGAAAAGACAAAAGAGAGTAGAATTGAATCAATAGAAGGCTAGAGTAGTGAACTTGGAAAAAAAAAAAAGCACCTCTCCATACTAATCTGCTAAAGGAAAAAGAAAATTGTTTTAATGTTTTTATTTGAAGAAAGCCTAAAAATTGCCTGGACATAATCGTGAGTAATAATTTACATGTGATCTGAATTCTAGAACAGGAAGGAAAAAAAAGACAAACAAAATTATCCAAGAGTTGTCTGAAGAAAACTTCTGTCACATCATGATAGATGTTATGCATTCAAGAAGCTGAATGAACCCCACATAGGCTGCCACAAGAAAACCATCAAGATATATTATTAACCAAACTTTCCAAAACAAAAGACATAGATAAACTACTAGAGCAGGTCAGGGGAAAAAAGCTAACTGCAAAGAGAAACCAGTGAGCTAGAGCTCTGATTTTTTAACAGAAACCATGTAGGAATATGGCAATGGGAAGGAGAAAAAACACAAAATTCTGGAAGAAAAAAAATCCAAAATCATATAACTAAATTATCCATCTAATATGACAGCAAAGTTAAGAAATTTCCACGCTAAGAGAAATTAAAGGAAGTTGAAACAACTGAAGCAATCTTCTAAGAAATATGAAAAGAAGTTCAGATAGAGAACTAACAATGGCAGACAATTTGAACCAAATATAAATGACAATAGTACCAAGAAGTCAACCCAGATATAAAATTTCCAATGTCAAACAAGTCTACCTGATTGAAATAGGAAACCAGAGAAAGCAATCTGTTATGACAGTTACAAAGTAAAATGAGGGAATATTATACTTACAGAATTTCTAAATAGAGAGGAAATCAAACATATTTCCAAAACTTGGGTCAAAGAAAGAGCAGCAGTCTATAAAAAAGGCATTGCCAAAGAATGAAGGAGGGAGGCAAAGGAAACAATGGAAAGAGAACAAGGGCTCAAGAAAACAGAAGTAGATAATGTTATCTGTGTGTATATATACATACACACATATATACATGTATATATAATGTTTTATATATTTTAGTTTTGTATATATACTGTAAACATGGCAACTTATATTACCCAAGGAAAAAGTTAAGAAGAGTTAGAAACAGAGGAAGAATGAAGGAAGGGGGAAGAAAAGAAAAGGAGGAGGAACAAAGAAACACAGGAAGGCAGTGGAATGCAGGAAGTTAAATCAGGGGGATTACTATGAAGATGAAGTAGATGTGTATGAATCATTGGCTGTAAAATGGATGTTCTGCTATATAAACTTTCACTCAATTCATAGTAAGAAGCTTTAAAAAGTCATTTTTTACCATAACGAGATTACATGAATTCAGAAAACTATACCTTATTAAAAAAGATTAATTGCTGGATAATGTTTCATGCAATTAATTAAATTCTACAGATATGCTGATTATATCATACAGCCCACCTGTATGTTTATGTTTAGCTTGATGAAAATCTATAGGAAATTTATAAAAATAAAAAGATGACAAAATGTACATAGTTGAAACACAAATAAGATAGCATTCCCTGGTGGCATAAAGCCTTGTGCAAATTTCTTTAAAAGGTATCTAAAAAAGCAGAATTGACTACATTGTCCTTTGAACCTAAAAATGGTGTTATATTCCCCATATGCTACCTCATTCCCTTACCAGATTTTCAAAAAATGCCTGAAGTAACCACATTATTGGCAACAAGTCACGTGTTTTAACCTTAAGGAGACTGGTGGTGCAATAGTTATTAAGCTCAGCTGTTAACTGAAAAGTTGGAGGTTCGACCCCATCAAACTACTTAACAGGGCAAAAATACCAGTGATCAACTTCCACAAGCCTATGGGGGCTGGTCTACTCTTTCCCATGAAACGCTAAGATTAGGCATCAACTTGATGGCATACTTCCACCACCAAGTGTGTTAAAAACAAAAGGTAATCACTATAAAATGCTAACAAGGCTCTAATCTACTTGTTCTGTACTATATTTAAGCAAGACAAATGGGGAGCTTATGACCCTCCTTGCTTTACTACGATGACACAGATTAATCTCATATCCAAGGTTCTGGCTTGTGAATGAATGTTAATAGAAATATTCCCATATCATAAAGCGACCAGATTTTAAGCAAGACACCATTGATGGGGAGGGAGCTCTAGAATAAAAATTTGGTCTATATGAAACAACAAAAATTTTCAAAGAACACAAAAATAGTATTGTAATATATTAATTTTAAAATACTGCGGGACTTTGTTAAACAAATTGTTAAAAAGCAGGACATCTGGTCACATCACCCTATCACCAATTTCCATGGTCATTGCAAACAAGGTTCAATCATGTAAGAGTTCAATCTGTACAAATCAGCAACTCATGGATTGAGGTGCAGATCTGGTTTGTTCTTGTATGGCTTCTTTTCCTCAACACTATGATGGATTCTATGCCATTGCATAAATTAACAACACTATCAAAAGGATTACCTTATACACCAAGGGGATGATTGACAATTTTCTATCAAAGAATGATAATGAGGCCTCTAAAATACAATGGAGATGTACATAAGCCATAGACGCATGAATGGATTTGGGGTTCCCACTCCAAGAACATTTCGTTCTTATAAAATGGTCCTCCTCAATGCCCATGCCCATGAAGAGATCACTGAAGATGTGGATGCCACAGCAAAGTGCAGTGAAGAAAGCAGATGGTGCCCATCTATCAACCAGAAGACTGTGTATAGGCTTAGAGGCTTGCACTCAAACAAACTGCCTTACAAGTGAGACATCAGCTAAGTCCATGTGAAAGAAGTACACAGCCTATGTGATGCAAAGATAATGAGCAACAAGATACAAATCCAAAGGAAGAAAAGTTGTCAGAGCTTAAACTGAACACCCAATTTTCAGAAGGCTATGGATGACAGTCAGAGCCTAGAATCCATCTGTGAAGACCCTCCACAGATTAAGCCTCTGGTGGATCCTCTGACGACTTTCTTTTCTTAATTTTTTTTAGAAAAACAAGTTTTCTATTTATTCAAAAATAAATTGAGAGGACAGTTCTTACACATACATTCTAGTTTGTCTAAAAAGGTTCAAGGAATTATGCATCAAAAACTAACATAGTGTCCACACATTAAAGAGAGGTCCAATCAATATGTACAAAAAGAAAGTCTGCCACATTTCCAAGAGTTTTGAACTAAAGTTACCGATTTTGCTAAGAACACTCCCACTCCCTCAACTACACCTAGCCAAACATTACAAATGAAAAATCAGTATCTGAGAAGAGGCCAAATTGAATCAGAAAATTCAAATACCACTTTTGGCACTTCAGAGATTAACCTTGTACACACTTTGTAAAGCAAGTAGAAAATATTATGACCAATGAATACTTGTTTTTAGTTTTGATAGCTGTGTTGAAATACTGTGTTAATGTAGATAAAATCATCATTATTAACCTTAATGTGGCAGAAACCAAATTCAGAACAGTGGATGGTTGATTTCTTCATTTAAGAAACTAAGGGACATAGGTTCAAGAAGGTATTTATGTACAAGCATACAAGGCATGCACACATGCTGGCTAAGGTTGTGAGTGCTGATTTATCACGAGGATAAACTTTAAAATTATACAAAAATTACATTTTGGGACAATATTAAAACTACAAGAAGGCAGAAATATAACTAAAGATCTTTTTAGACTATGTAAATCCTGTCAACATAATATTTAGACATGTTTAGAATGTAGTTCACTTTTTAAAAAGTAACTGATCGAGAGGGTTAAAATTGAAACTGACATTTCAAATTAAAACTATGCTCATTTTGTACAGAAAATGGTAACATAACACAAGCAAATCTGTTGTATGTAATAAGTAACAGAATTTAAAAACAAATTATTTAACTTTATTGAAGTTTTTTCTCCCTTCCAGAATTCTGGTAATTCATGTGTTATAAATGGCAGTCTCACACCAAGATAGCAGTACCCTCTGACTATTATCAAGATGTGAAAGACCTTATCAGACACAAACTACTGCAACCCTGACAGTGGCAGAGGGAATGAGATTGCAATGTGGGATCTGCTCACCACATCTCCCTTGTAGACTCTTGTTGGATTCATTGCAGTTTTCAATATTTCCTGTTTTTTTCTCAAAAGAAGTTTTCTCTGGTTTGTTAATATTATCAGTGGCCATTTCTTTCATTTTAAAATATATTTTTTGTTATTTTTGTCATCATTTTATTTTGCTTGTTTATTGGGAGGTGGTGTCATATGTTTCCCCATACAAGAAGCACAAGATGAGCAGATGTATAGACAATGATTGATGCATGGCTTATTGGGCACAGAGGAAGGGGGATGGTTGGAGAGAGATGAGGTACAAATAATAAATACAGGAGGGGCAGGATACTCTAGAACTGAATGTGGTGATGTATGCACAAGTCTCTTCAAATACAACTCAACTATGGAAGTATCTTATAAATCTCAATAAAACTATTGTGGGGGAAAGAAGATATTATGAGGGGTTATTCCCCCCAAAAGCAGTAACTTTGTTGTTGTTGTTGCTGTTTGGGGGGGGGGGCATCACTGCCCTCTGGTGGTCGTGAGAGCTACCCAGGCTGCTCCTGAGAGCCCCTGCTGGATGTCAACCACCAAGCCCATGGGCCACAGTCCCACCCTCCACCATTTACACCATCAGGGCTCAGCCAAACTTTTTTTTTTTTTTCAAAGCAATGCTTTGCTTTGCTTTGCTTTTTTTTTTTGCAAAGCAACCTTACCATCTTCAAAGTCCTCTCCATTACACTCAATACATTTGTCGAATCTGCTATTCCATTCTTGGAAACATTTTTCAAACCCATCTGTTTGGATGGCTGAGAGCATCTCCCATATTTTTTTTTCTTCTTCACCATGTCTGTCACCAAATCAATGCCCTTTCATGTCCCTCTGTTCAAGGAAACAAAAAGAAGTCACACGGAGTGAGGTCAGTAAGTAAGGTGCATGAGGCTTTTTGCCAAAAAGACAGGGTGGGAAAGCCAGCCCCATCTGCCACAAGTCCAGCCATTTTTGTTGCACATTGCTACGCAATCTTTCCAGAAGCTCTAAGTAGTAAGAGCTTGATTCAGTCTGACCTGGTGGGACAAACTCCAAACGCACTGCGATGAGCGGATATTTTCATCCCTTTGGGAAGTTGATGGACGCCCAGAACAAGGTATGTCATCAAGAGACAATTTACCTTTTTTGAAATGAGAAAACCACTCCTACACTTCAGTTTTTTCCCACAGTGCTGTCCTTGTGGGCTGTGTTCAGCATCACAACAGCTTCTGTAGCATTTTCCTGAGCAGGAAACAAAATTTCACAGCAGCACGCTATTCCTTAAGTCAGCCATCACACAAAACAAGGTTCAAGAGAGACTGCTTCTTTGAGAAACAAAAACTCACAGTGATGAGAGAGAACCTTCCCAGGAAACACCACTGGATGCATTAACTTAGAGCAAGTTGCTGGATGCACATCTAGCAGGAATAATGTAGACTACAAGTTCCACTCAGCAGAGCTTTCTTCCAGTTTTGGTGTGGGGGGGTACCCACTTGTACATATTTTCTAAATCAGTCTGGCTAAAGTTTTATTGATCTTTTTAGAGAAACAGCTTCTGGTTTATTGATTCTCTCTGATTTTTTACTGGTTTCAATTTTATTTATACTCTATTCTTTGTTAATTTCTTTCTTCTGCTAAGTTTAGACATAGTTCACATTTCTCTTTCCAGTTCTCAAATTAGGTTTTGGTGTTAGTCTGGGTAGACTAGAAAAACAAATTCATAAACACTCCACCCCTACGCTCTTAATCCTCAAACTGACCACTTTCACAGACCACCCCTTGTCAATTTCACACTTGTACATAACTCTGTAACCATATGTCATTTTTAAACAAACAATAATAAAATCATATCTGTAACTAACAGGATAAGGCTAAAATGCATACAATTCAACATGTGCCACTTATATTCCTATATTTCATACAGGAATAACCAAAGACAGCACCCAAACAAAATAATAAAAAAAACACTTTGACATATTGTTTCCAGAGAACAACTGAGTAAACTGCAAGGACATATCTGACTTCTGGCTAGCCAAAGAAGAAGCACCACTAAGAGGTAGAGGTCAAACCAACATCTACTCTCCATCTTTGTGATTTGTTTCTCCAGTACCCCACTCTCAGTACCATAATGTGTTAGTCTGGGTACACTAGAGAAACAAATTCACTAACATGCACATGTGTATAAGAAAGAGGTTTATATATAAGAACAATTGAACATTGAGAACACATCCCAGCCCAGTTCAGTCCAAGGTCATAAGCCCGATAAGCCATAATTCATTTAAATATAACATTCTATAAGCAAAAAAAAAATGTCCTATACCCAACAATTGTAGTTAGGTAACATCTATACCTTGATTCTATGAATATATTCCCCCTTCAAAGAGAATTTGTAAGCCAACCACTTCATGCCTTTATTCTCCGCAAACACCCCCTTCCCAATTTTGGATATCCAAATTCTAAATTGCCCACTTACTTATATCAACCCTATGCTCCAAGAAAACAATCATATTTTTCAATGTAAAGAATCTTCATCCCAGCAGGAACATTATGAAGTCTGCATCCATAAGTAAAGTCAGATCAGGACAGGCTGTCCATAAAGTCAGAAACAATATGCACCAGTTCACAGACTCAAATGACTTCATCTAGTCAGGCTCTGGTCATCTCAATGTGGGCTGTCTCACTTAGCCTCACCAGGGAATTCATTGGTCGCCTTCACTTTAGACCATGGCCCCATCGCAAAAAAGGTCTAGCCCTTTCGTGCTAGGACATGAACTTCAGATCAGTCAACCCGCTCTCTTCTTCTCTATTTCCTGTGAATCAAGACCACAGGTGTCAGTGGCTAAACTCAACCCGTCCTTTATTGCTGCATTTCTCCCACTTCCACGCAAAGAGTAGATCCAAGTGATGACCTAGCAAGTATTTCAAGCTGCCACAGACTTGCTTTAACATTCAGTCCTAGAAAGGAGTCTTCATCATTATCCCAGATTCTTTCTAGTTTCTGAAAATAACCACTGGCTCAAAATGCCCTCCTCCAACACCACCCCCCCCCCCCAAAAAAAAATGTTACTCTTTCTTCAATCTGTTAATCTTGCTCTTAGGCAGATCTCTTGGAATGCAAATATCCTGAGTACTCCAAAGTACTGGGTGGGGTTAGTCTCTTCAGAGACTCTTTGCTAGGCGTGGCCTAAACCCCTAAATCCAATATTAGCCCATATATCTGATACCAACCTCTAAAGTCCTCTTCAGACTCAAGAAGCACATGCATCGACACCCAGACAATCAAAGACCAGTAGGTGCAGAGTCTTGTGTATCCAGTGCTGATAGAAGCAACTCAGTGCTGGCAGATGTTTCTCTGTGGTTTCTCAAGCATCTCAGCACTGGCAGGATTCTCTGTTTGGCTTTTCTGGCTTCAGAGGCCTAGTTCCATCAGGGTAAGCCATTGTGACTTCTCCTCCAGGATGACTCACAAGGAGTCAGCCTTGTGTCTTGTCAGTAGAGAGTTTCCAAGGGACTGAGTAGTGAGTCTCTCACCTCCAAGGGGGAAATAACACAGGATTTTCCAGAATTCTCAAGAGAAGGCAATGCCCCAAACAGAGGTCTCATTGACTATCTCCAGATTGACAGGCTAGACTCCACCCTACACTCTTAATCCTCAAATTGACACCAGATTAGTTGAATGAGCCGTGGTGGAGTGCGGGACTGCGGTCCACTGGCTTGGCAGTTCAAATCCAGCAACAGCAGATTAGGTGATTGTTACAGCTGTTAATTTGCAATCTATATTAAGGTAGGCATTCATTGCTGTAAGTTTCCTTCTGAATATTGCCTATGCTGTGTACCAGGTGCTTTGGTATGTTGTACTTTCATGTCCAGTGGAGGTAAGAAATTTGTAATTCCTCTTCTGATTTCTTCCTCAATTTATTGGTAATTTAATACTGTGCTCTTTAATTTTTATATGTTCTTTGTGGTTATTGACTTGTACCTTCAATCTATAGTAATAAGGAAAAATACTCTGTATGGCTTCGATATTTTAAAATATATGAAGACTTTCCTGTAACCTACTAATATGCTTTATCATGGAAAAATCTATGTACACTGAACAGAATGCATAGTGTGCTGTTTGGGAGTGAAGTGTTCCACAAATACCTGTTATATCTACCTGGTTTATAGTGGCACTTCTCTGTTTCCTTGCTGATCTGCTTTCAAGATGTTCTGTCCAATATTAAAAGAATATTGTGTACTGAAGTGTCTAATTATTATTGTGGTACTATCTATTTCTTTCTTCAGTTCTGACAGTGTTTGCTTTATAGATTTAGGTTTCCCATTGTTGGGTATGTATATTTAGGATGGCTAAATCTTCTTGATTGGTTGACTTTTTTAACACCATATAATGTCTATCTTCATCTTTCTGACAAGTCTACTTTGTCTGATAATAAGATTAACACCTTAGCTCTATTTGTATGAAATAATTTTTCTATTCTTTTACTTCCAACCTATTTGTATTCTTGGCTTTAATGTATGTCTCTAGGAAAATGTGGTGTGTGTGTGTGTGTGTGTGTGTGTGTGTGTAAGAAATCATTCTGCCACTCTGAATTTTGGTCAGGGTAGTTAGTTTATGTTTAATGTAGTTAATGGAAAATAACTTCACTCTCATTTTGTTTTTGTTTTAATGTGTGTATGTTTTGCTTCGTCCTTATTTGTCTTTGTCCTTTGCTGTTATGTGTCTTTGTTGTACTGTAGTAAACCTTTTGGGTTTTCTTCTTTTTTTTAATATATTTCCTTAGTTGTTACCATTAATGTTGAATTTAAAAGCCTGTATCTACAGTGTAGGGCACATTCTTACCAATTTGAATTCAGTAACAGAAAAGGATTATTATATTTTATGCTATTCCTCTAACTACCCCTTGTTGTTTTTGTTATGACAATTAGTTCTACTTCATGTTGCCTGTAATATTATTTTCTACATATCCTTTATGTATTTGTTACTAAAACCATGAATTTAGAATCATCAAGATGAATATCCTTTTACTAGTTCTTCTGCTTGTCCATTAATTACCTTTTATTCAGGATATTTCTTTTTATGGATAGCTTTTAATTATTTGCAGGTGGTCCATGTCTGGCTTGGAAGAGGAAAGAAAAAGCCAGTGCCACACCACCCCAAAGTGGATTGCCACAAGACAGAGTTCAGCTAAATTTTCACCATCCATTCTTCTTTATCCTATTTTGAAACCACCAGCTGCTCTAAGGAGAAAGATGGAACTTTCTGTTCTCATAGAGAGTTACAGTTTTGGCAACCTACAGGGGAAATCTGCCCTTTCCTATAGGGTTGCTGTGCATTTGAATTACTCAAGGGCAGCAAGAATGAGTTTCTTCCACATTATATGATTCCTTTGCTGTGTTCAATAATTCATTGCACGGGCCACAGAGAACTCAGATAGTACTTAAGATTATGGGAATCTATTAAAGAACTCAACTGATTTTATATAAAGTCAAGATTAGAAAACATTAACAATAACATATAAACATCTTGTCTGCAGTGCCTTTCCTCAGCCACATAGTTCCCTTGCCTTCTGCCCTGCTTGAGCTAAAAATGTTACAAATTTTCTGTATCACTGATTAATGTCCAAAGGATACCCACGGATACCCAACTTTGCAAGTCAGGCTCTTGCCTGAAGGTGCTCAGCTTTCCGTTCTCCCTGGGCCTCACAGTATCAGGGCTGTTCCTCTACTCGGTCTCAAGGTCTAGGTGCTGAGGCTTCTAGTCCCTTGGATGTTTCTGACACTTCCAGGAGGGATTATGTACACACTTGGTTGGTGGTACTTCTTTCTTCATGGTTTTCTGACTTCTACTCTTGCTTATGATATGGTTCACTCTTAAACCCAGAGAAATGACCCCAAAAAAACTCAGCAGAATGCTTGATAGTGAGGGGTGACTATAATATTGCTGGGTGTAGCGATTTGGGGTTTTTGTAGTGATTTGGTGGTTTTTGAGTCGCTTGTCTTTGTTAATTCATGCTTTTCATTATTTTCTCTCATTGCTTGTTTGAATAATCTTTTATCTCCTTCTGGAACTCACATGCTGTGTTTTAGGTCCCATAGTTCAATTAAGACTGTACTAGTCCTTCTTGTGTCCCCATACTTTTTGCTCGCCAGCATCTGTGTTTTTACAATAGCATCCTCTAATTTGCTCAGTGTGTCCTTCAAATATAATCCCTTCCAGTTACAAAATAA